>JAECUM010025251.1:24507-54439 GCA_016617855.1 Megalonaias nervosa | reverse complement strand
TATATATATATATATATATATATATATATATATATATATATATATATATATATATAAAGAGAGAGAGAGGCGATATCAAATACAGACTTAGGAATGCTTTGACAACTGGTAAAGAACATATAGGTAAATGTCATGTTGATTAAAAAAAAGGATTAAGGAAATTATTATCATTAGGATTAGGTGTTTTCTTTGATCTTTTATCTTTTATATATTGATCTCATGTATCCTGATCTTAGGTATTTGTGCTGTACAAAACTGATTAAGTTCTTATCGCATGTCAGATAAATTTCACACCTGTGTTGAATAATATGCAGTGTCATTTGTTATTGAGGATTTTGAATGACAATTTCATTTGGATTTGTAATCTTGGCATTAGAGAAAATACTGTGAATGAGTTTTAAAAAAAGGGTTATAAAAAATTATTTACTTCAACACCTTGTAATACAACATCATCTGCATTACACACTCGCATTCATGCATCCAGACTGCAGTGCATGCACTATTATAAGCAAAGAAAGTACATGTACATTAATTTATCATATTGTCTGCAATGATGCTGCTGTAACATTAGTGACACATAACTAAACAACCTTATGACCCTGACCTCTGAACTTTAACCATCTCATTCCCATGTTAAAACTACTATGTGCCACTTATGATAACAATCCATGTAGAGGAACAGAAAATATAAACCCTTCACATATCTAAAGAAAATTACCTTAAAAAAATCTCAAAAAAACCGGACCCTGTGATCTTGACCTTTGACCCTTGGATCTGTCATCCCAAGTGTGCTATGTAACTATTGAATCTAGTTCAAAGATTAATGCCTCCCCATAGCCACAGATGAAATGCATTTTTTAAATAAAAAAAAAAATACCAATGAAATTAAAAAATTGTTTGCAATGCAACCACTATGACCTTGACCTTCAACATTTTCATATCTCCTTCAGTAGTGATATGATCTTTATTGACTCTATCTGATTAAACTTCATTGATGGAAATACTGGATATCCTGCCAGGTCCCAAAATTTTAACCACTGACTGTTCACCTAAATTGAAACAAATTGCTCCATTGGTCTTGACATCTGACCTGCCGGCAGAACTGGGTCATTGCAGTTTGTTTGGAGTAATCATTTAAACAAACAACATGGACCATGATTTGTCAGTGGATTATGTGATGGCAGATCTGGGTCTTTACAGTATGCAGGTGGACTGTACCTGATTTATAAGCAAGTACATGTGGTAATATTTTACAATGGTTTTTATTGAATAACAATATGTATGATGGTGGCAAGGTAAAAAAATATAGTAAACTTTCAACTACACTGACATATTTTATACCGTAAATTTTGATAAAATGTTTGTTGCAATTATGGCAAGGTGATGATCATATATATATATATATATATATATATATATATATATATATATATATATATATTTCCAGTAATTTCCAGAGTGATGGTCCAGTGGAGAGATGGAGGGGTGGGGATGTAAAGGTTTAAAAACTATCAAATTAAGGAGAAGGGCATTTATGACTTAGGGTTTTTCTAGTCTGAGTTTTAACCTTGGACTTGTCTTAACTCCATATCTCAATGATCAATATAGCAAGAGTCCCTCGAAGGGACTGATGATTTACTGGGTTTAAAGAATTTCCAATAATTTCCTTTTATTGAGCACTGAAACCATCTGATATTCTTGACCACAATCAGGATGATTGGTATTCAAAATGAATGCCATTGTGGCCACTATGGATACCAGATTGGCACCATTTTCATTTAGGATCAAGCAGACATTAACTGGGGTCTTTTAGTGAAAACCCCATGCTGATATGACCATCCATTTAGAAGGAGTAGCAATAACAAGATTTTGAAGATGGCTACTGTGGTGGCCATACTGAACATTAGATCAGCATCCTTTTTATATAGGACCAACTAAACATTATACAAAGTCTTTTAACGAAAAAGCTATGTTGATATGACCATACATTCTGGAGGAGTAGCCATAACATGATTTTCAAAATGGCCAATTTGGAGGCCATATTGGATGTCCTGGACCATTTTCACTTAGGATCAACTAGATATGGGATGAATGTGTGTGTGTAAAGTTTCAAGGCACTCCTAGAAGTAGTTTAGGAGGAGTAGTAAAGACAATCTTGTGCTAATAAATGTACAGATGACGGGCAACAGACCATCTCATAAGCTCTTCTGGTTTATGACCATTAGAACTAATCATTGCTCAAATACACTAGCAGTATTACTGGTGAACCACTACTTTAAGACAACTTTTCTACTTTCTATTAAAGAAATCTTGACATAATTATGTATTATATATGCTTCATGTTTGAAATGGGGCTTTCCAGCTAATTTTAAACAAAAGATTTTTTTTGGGTACTTGTATTTACAGAAAATGGAAAATAAAACAAATTCAGATCAAATGACAATGAGCTAGTCACATGTTTCAAATGGAAACTTACTGGATAAAATAGCAAAAACATTGCCAACTTTGAGTGAGATGTTCCTTTTCAGATCTTTATCTGTTAATATACATTTCTTATCAGATAATTAATGTTAGGGTTTCAGAACTCTAAAATCTCCAGAGAAGTCTGAGCTTACACATTGCTTCAGCATTTCATAATTTAACAGTTATCACCAACCATCTTGGACTAATTTAACAGTTATCATCAACCATCTTGGTCCTACTGATACAATAACTCAGTTATCTATAATTAGTTGATTATGTTACCCTGACTGGTTTTTACAAATTCCCAACATTTTGATAAGCTCAAATTATCATCATCAACCATCCATTACTGCTGTAATAATTAAGAAATTTCTCAGACTGGCTACCTTTATCATCCTCACTTGGTTACTTATATCCTACTGGGCAATTTCTTTATGTGGCTGTTTCTCTAAGATGTTTTACTGGTTCTCTAGCTGTATTACACTCTTTTAATTGACAAAATATGTTTTTTTTAATGAAAAAAAAATAAATCTTGATATCTCTTATCAGAATTAATATGGCTTTGCTTTATCAAATCCCAGACTGGTTCTAACTTGCCCCTTGCTTCAGTGGACTGATAAAGATTATTTTTTTAAAATAAGAATTGGTACCCTTCTGACCCAAGCTGCAGTGTCTGAATGTGTACTCTCCAGATAGTAGTTAAAAGAATTTTCTTAGCTAAAAATGAAATTTAATACAAATCTGCTGATAATAGGGTCCAAGATGTAAACAGCATAAAAGCACAAAATATGATGGAATTAGACTCAGTAGTCTATGCAATATTTTAATGAAGTTCTGGCATGAATTTAATCAAATTTTACATGGTTCAGAGTCTGAGCCTTAGTAAAATGTAGTGAGATGTCAGTGATCCTGATGTCAGTCATCTGATCTTTTTGATTATACTGATACATGGTGCCCCTCGTTACACATATATACTTTTAATAAAATTATTAGTAAAAGGGACAATAAAATATATAAGTAAAATATGTCTGACCATAACGAGTTGTGTCTCCAATATTTGATAGATGACACAAATAAATCCCACCTAATGACTTGTTATTTACCTGTCTGGGTAAAACAATGGCCATTCACAATAAATGAACCAATCAGATGATGACGGTCTTTACACACACAATTCCATTCAAATTAGGAAATTGTCATGCAAGTTTCAAAGCCAATCTCTGCACATTTTTCGGGACTTATAACAGATATTTACTCCAGAAGCAGGCCCTGAATGTGCTAAAGGGTTCAATTTTGAAAAAGGGTTGGTTCATTCTGCTTGAAAATAACAAACATCCACTGAATAGAGGAGTCAACTGAACTTCTTGAACAATGTACCATTACATTTATCTCTGTGTGTAGTAACAATCCATTATATATATATATATATATATATATATATATATATATATATATATATATATATCAGCCCAAACAAAAACTCACCTAGAATTAGTAATATATTACGTGCACAAACAAAAACTCACCTGGAATTAGTAATATATTACATGTACCAGTAAGTATCTACAATCATTTGTCCAGGTGAAAAAGTGGCCATTCATAATAACTGACTCATTCACATTCAGGAAGTCTTAAATTAGAGGCTAACAAGGATATTAGACAAATTGTTATCATTTTACATATCCTGCTAACTGTAACCACAAAATCATGAACACCCAATAATAATTCCCCAAAATATCTTATTTTCCTCTGACGTAAATGAATAGGATGCAGAGCAGCTTGGAATAATTCATCATCATCATCACCATTATTATATCACCATTATTATAGTTATCATTATTATTATCATCATCATTTGTGTGTGTGTGTGTGATTTACATTTTTGAACGTAGCTTTAACAATTTTTCAGTCATATTGCTACGATGTCTGTAGTGTGACAGTTTATAGTGATGTCAAGCACTGGGGCATCATGCTGCAGACATGTGGCATCATGTCCCACCCAGTCACATTATCCTGACACCAGGCCGACCAGTCCTAACACTAACCTCTTAATGCTGAGCACCAAGCAAGCAAGCTGTTAGTACCAGTTTTTAAAGTCTTTGGTATGACTCGGCCAGGGTTCGAACCCGCAACCTCCCACATCCGAGGCGGACGCTCTAACCACTAGGCCACCGGAGCAGTTCATCATTAGTAGCTGTAGTATTAGTATTATAATTAAACAGTATTATTATGAGACTAATTCATAAATATTCATAATTTTTTGATTCTATATTCTTTACAGAAGCAGTATTCTTACAACAACAGTTTGATGACAAAATCAACCTGCTTTTCTGGCTAACTAATAAGCAGCCATGTCTTATCAACAACGTATTATGTCTAATAAGCAGCCATGTCTTATCAACAACGTATTATGTCTAATAAGCAGCCATGTCTTATCAACAACGTATTATGTCTAATAAGCAGCCATGTCTTATCAACAACGTATTATGTCTAATAAGCAGCCATGTCTAATCAACAACGTATTATGTCTAATAAGCAGCCATGTCTTATCAACAACGTATTAAGCAAGAGTCCTTCAATGGGGCTGATGTTCTCCTGACCCCAAAAAAATGTCCAGGATTTCAAGATAGGATGATTTCTTCCTTGTAACTACTTCAGCAGTTATAAACAAGACTATCAAATTAGCTACTATCTGCATGCTTTGTACAAGACTATCAAATTTGCTACTATCTGCATGCTTTGTACAAGACTGTCAAATTAGCTACTATCTGCATGCTTTGTACAAGACCGTCAAATTAGCTACTATTTGTGCATAACTGTCAAATTTGCTACTATTTACACATGATTGTCAAATTAGCAACTATATGAACAAGATTGTCAAATTAGCTACTATTCGCATATGATTGTCAATTTAGCTACTATTCAAAAATGATTGTCAAATTAGCGTCTATTAAAACATGATTGTCAATTAGCTGCTATTCAAACATGATTGCCAAATTAGCTACTATTCAAACATGATTGTCAAGTTAGCTACTATCTGTACAAGATTGTCAAATTAGCTACTATTCACATATGATTGTCAAATTAGCTACTATTCAAACATGATTGTCAAATTAGCTACTATCTGCATGCTTTGTAAAAAGATTATCAATTTCTATGCCTCACAACATATGTCGAAGGGGAAATAGTATATTCCTGTTTGTAGATATGTTTGTCTGAGAGTCCGTATGTATGGTTAACTTGTGCCTTTAGCTAGGTCACTATTGGATGTCAGATTGGCACAATTTCATTTAGGATCAGAGATAATCTGGTGAAAACCTCAAATCAGACAAGATTTTCAATGCAGCCATAGTGGAAGCCATACTGGATGTAAGATTGGCACCATTTTCATTTAGGATCAACTAGGTACCATAAGAAGTCTTTTTGGTGAAAGTCTCATCTTAACAAGTCTTTCAGTGAAAATCTCATTATAAGAAGTATTTTTGGTGAAAATCACATCATAAGAAGTCTTTTGGTGAAAATCTCATCATAAGAAGTCTGTCAGTGAAAACCTAATCATAAGAAGTATTTTTGGTGAAAATCTCATCATAAGAAGTCTCTCAGTGAAAATCTCATTATAAGAAGTATTTTTGGTGAAAATCTCATCATAAGAAGTCTTTCAGTGAAAATCTCATCATAAGAAGTATTTTTGGTGAAAATCTCATCATAAGAAGTCTTTTTGGTAAAAATCTCATCATAAAAAGTCTGTCGGTGAAAATCACATCATAAGAAGTATTTTTGGTGAAATTGCATCATAAGAAGTATTTTTGGTGAAAATCTCATCATAAGAAGTCTGTCAGTGAAAATCTCATCATAAGAAGTATTTTTGGTGAAAATCTCATCATAAGAAGTCTTTCAGTGAAAATCTCATTATAAGAAGTAATTTTGGTGAAAATCTCATCATAAGAAGTCTTTCAGTGAAAATCTCATCATAAGAAGTATTTTTGGTGAAAATCTCATCATAAGAAGTCTTTTTGGTAAAAATCTCATCATAAGAAGTCTGTCAGTGAAAATCACATCATAAGAAGTATTTTTGGTGAAATCACATCATAAGAAGTATTTTTGGTGAAAATCTCATCATAAGAAGTCTGTCAGTGAAAATCTCATCATAAGAAGTCTTTCAGTGAAAATCTCATTATAAGAAGTAATTTTGGTGAAAATCTCATCATAAGAAGTCTTTCAATGAAAATCTCATCATAAGAAGTCTTTCAGTGAAAATCTCATCATAAGAAGTATTTTTGGTGAAAATCTCATCATAAGAAGTCTTTTTGGTAAAAATCTCATCATAAAAAGTCTGTCAGTGAAAATCACATCATAAGAAGTATTTTTGGTGAAATCACATCATAAGAAGTATTTTTGGTGAAAATCTCATCATAAGAAGTCTGTCAGTGAAAATCTCATCATAAGAAGTATTTTTGGTGAAAATCTCATCATAAGAAGTCTTTCAGTGAAAATCTCATTATAAGAAGTAATTTTGGTGAAAATCTCATCATAAGAAGTCTTTTAATGAAAATCTCATCATAAGAAGTCTTTCAGTGAAAATCTCATCATAAGAAGTATTTTTGGTGAAAATCGCATCATAAGAAGTCTTTTTGGTAAAAATCTCATCATAAAAAGTCTGTCAGTGAAAATCACATCATAAGAAGTATTTTTGGTGAAATCGCATCATAAGAAGTATTTTTGGTGAAAATCTCATCATAAGAAGTCTGTCAGTGAAAATCTCATCATAAGAAGTATTTTTGGTGAAAATCTCATCATAAGAAGTCTTTCAGTGAAAATCTCATTATAAGAAGTAATTTTGGTGAAAATCTCATCATAAGAAGTCTTTCAGTGAAAATCTCATCATAAGAAGTATTTTTGGTGAAAATCGCATCATAAGAAGTCTTTTTGGTAAAAATCTCATCATAAAAAGTCTGTCAGTGAAAATCACATCATAAGAAGTATTTTTGGTGAAATTGCATCGTAAGAAGTATTTTTGGTGAAAATCTCATCATAAGAAGTCTGTCAGTGAAAATCTCATCATAAGAAGCATTTTTGGTGAAAATCTCATCATAAGAAGTCTTTCAGTGAAAATCTCATCATAAAAAGTATTTTTGGTGAAAATCTCATCATAAGAAGTCTGTCAGTGAAAATCTCATTATAAGAAGTCTTTCAGTGAAAATCTCGTCATAAGGAGTCTGTCAGTGAAAATCTCATCATAAGAAGTATTTTTGGTGAAAATCTCATTATAAGAAGTCTTTCAGTGAAAATCCCATGTTGATATGACACTCTATTCAGAAGGAGTATTCATAACATTTTCAAGATGGCCTCTATGGTGGCCATGTTGGATGTCTTCTGTGAGGCAACATATTTAGTTAGGACCAGCTAGACACTGTAAGAAGTCTTTTAGCAAAATCATCATGAAGATATGAACATTGCATCAAGTATTGAGGTTACACAAGGGTTTCAAGATGGCTGCTGTGGTGGCCATATTAAGTTTACCAATTTTATTCAGAACCAACTAGATCATGGGATGAATGTGTGTGTAAAGTTTCATGGCAATTCTCCAAGTAGTTTACTTGGAGTAGCAATAGCAAACTTGTGCTAATGGTCAGACAGATAGATGATAGACAACAGGCCATCCAGTAAGTTCTTCTGGTCTATGTCCAGTGAGCTAAAAATATAATTAGATAACTAGATTAATAAATATGCAATTTATGCAAGTTATTATATGTGCAAAGATTCAAACTAATATGATGCTTTCAAGTATAGAGGTAACTCACTAAAATAAACACTTTGGGGTCTGCTAGAACTGTTTTATAACAAGGTTAATGTATTTTTGTATGCATGTGCTATCTGGGGTCCAAGAAGGGTGTTCATTACATAAAGGAGTTCATAACTGCAAGGTTCTTAACAGCAAGGGCCTAATGTTTTCAAGTCAGACTAACTCCACATCAGAAGGGAATAAAATTCACCTAAATTTATTCTAAACTTAGCAGCCATCAAGTAAAGTTGCTGTTAATCAGGATCTGATTGGCTAGTTTGGCTTGATAATTACACAACAGAGGTGAGTGACAGGTGAGGCCTGAAACAGAATGTGTATGAAAAGGTAATTAACAGCCTTTGCACAGATGCTTTACAATAATAACAAACAAAGTGTATGCATTATATTCTATTTCTACATATAATGCATATTTCTAGCCCACTAGTCAGTTTATAAATTTGCACTATATGCCCATGCATACATCAAAATAATTTAGATCTGTATATTTTAACTAAAGCTCTACTTGCCTTTCATAAACCCAGAGATTAAATTTTATCTCACAGGGATAAAATCAAGCTCAGACTCAGGTTTCTTAGTCTTGATTTGAAAATCTGATAAGAATAAATTTCCATTTTGATGAGTTGTTTGATGGCCATTCTTCCACAAATTTAAAAGTAGCCACATTCTGACAGGTATGTAATAATACCAATAGCTAGATATATTTAAGTCAGGTATTCTAACCCCTGCTGATATAAAGGGATAACATAGCCATTGGCATAGTTATCTCCCTTAGTCATCAGATGTTTCCTGTCCACCAATGCACACCCATCGCCCCCCCCCCACACACACACGATTTCTATCTACTGTTTGATAAGTCCATATAATGTAACAGATGCAAGCTAATTTTGAAGTTTTCACTACAGAGATAAGTATATGTGTGTCTTGGCAGCTCATGGCTCCATGACACAAACAAGTTAACCAGTACATTGAAAGCAAGGAAATAGCTATAAAACAAATGTCTAAATAGTCTTGTAATTTCCTTTCATATGGGTTGCATCAAATCTAATTGCCAAAGTATCAGAACTTTACAAACAATTTAGCAAGGTACTCACTCATACACAAGAAATCCCTTGCCAATTACTCAACACAAGAAATACCTTGCCAGTTACTCATACACAAGAAATCTCTTGCCAATAACTCATACACAAGAAATCTCTTGCCAATTACTCATACACAAGAAATCCCTATCCAATTACTCACACACAAGAAATTCCTTGCCAATTACTCATACACAAGAAATCCCTTGCCAGTTACTGATACACAAGAAATACCTTACCAGTTACTGATACACAAGAAATCCCTTGCCAGTTACTGATCCACAAGAAATACCTTGCCAACAAGAGCAATTTGGAATAGCTTACACAATACAGACTGCTATGGAGGCAACTACACTAGTCAGTAGTGCATAAGAATTAGATCACAGTGACCTACCTTTTGTATATGGTTGAGTTATTCTCAAGATATATCCTCAAGAAGTGCATTCTTTTCACTTCACACCTTTTCACTATTACATTTTTGTTACATGTCTATATGTAGATTCAAGAATTTTTATATTGGGAGAGAGGAATTCAATTCTGAGATGAGGCTAGATTGTCTTTCTTGCTTATAGTGGCCAAACTTTGTTTTTTTTATTGAAATATACTAAATGTGGGGCAACTGAAAGCCCAACCCAATCACATTAAAATCTGCTACTGTACAATCCCCTTATGCTTCCACTGCTCCTCCACCAATAAACCTATCAACTTAAATGGCTGAGCATTTGCAATTTGGCAAATTTCACTGCCAGTTAGGTTTGTTTGACCTTCCATCCTGTGTGGTACTTACTTAGACACTCTCCAATGTGCTTATTATGGCCACCTTGATTTAATATCCATTAATTTTACTACTGCTTTACAACTTTATTTCCAGCCCTAAAGTCATACCACAAAGAAAATGAACTGTGCTCATTCAATATTAAAGGCATGGTTCTTGTTACTATTCCAAATTAAGGTGTGTGTGTGTGTTGTGTGTTGTGTGTGTGGGAGTGGGTGGGTGGGTGTGATTTATTTATGTTTAAATTCCTCAGAGAAATAAATAACCAGCTAGATTTACTTCCCAATATTTTCGGATACAAAGCTATAAGTTTACATTGTCCTGGACAGAACTAACGAAAATGGCTTGATATAAATCAATCATTGTAATTTTATGCAGAAAGGCAAACAGATATATAAATGCAGGACATATCAAGCGTTCCAGTGGAACTGAACATGCTCCAAGATTAGAAATAGAATGTAATGTCTCGATGTACTATTTTATACATGGCCATTATATTTTATGTTATTCAATAAACGGTTTATTTCTGAAGTAAAAGAAAAATGGTCCAACTCTAACATTTTCACTCCATAACCCAGTTGCCATGATAAAATATATGTTGTTTTTGAACTGTTGGTCTGTATCAACCTCTTTTATCTAATTTTATCTATTAGAAATGATTTTATGGAGGTAAAATCAATCAACACTCAAATTAATTATCAAAACAGTATCTGGCTTACTGACCACTAAAGGTCAAATTAAACATGGATGTGGCAGACATTAACAAGAGTCCCTCAAAGTG
The DNA here is from genome assembly GCA_016617855.1 of Megalonaias nervosa. NCBI lineage: Eukaryota > Metazoa > Mollusca > Bivalvia > Unionida > Unionidae > Megalonaias > Megalonaias nervosa. The sequence goes on along the minus strand of JAECUM010025251.1, from coordinate 43,541 downwards.
GACCATGGCTCTACTGTCCAGGAATCCAAGATAGGACTATTTCTTCTTGGCGCTCAGCATTAAGAGGTTAGTGTTAGGACTGGTCGGCCCAGTGTCGGGATAATGTGACTGGGTGGGACATCATGCTACATGTCTGTGGCATGATACCCCAGAGCTAGACATCACTATAAACTGCCATATTGCAGACATTGTAGCGATATGACGGAAAAATTGTTAAAGCTACATTAAAAATCCAAATTACACACACACACACACACACACACACACACACACACACACACACTTCTTTTAAACTGCAAAGTGTTGAAACCACCTTTGATAATCTTGACTGATAAGATTTGAGATTAGCTGCTCATATGGAATGGATGATTGGCACTATTTTTGTTTATTGTAAACAAAAGACTTTTGGTGGAAATCTCCATGCCAATGTGACCATACACTAAGTAGCTTCCCATCATGGCAACCATATTAGATATAAGATTAGCACCAACTGCATTAGAAACAACTAGATATCATAAGAAGTCTTTTGGTGACAACCCTATGTTGATATGACCATCAGTTCTGGAGTTATAGTGATAACAAGTTTGTCACGATGGTCAACATAATGGCTATATTTGAGATGAGATTAGCTTCAGTTTAAGTTCTGGACCAACTAGACATCATAAGAAGTCTCCTGGTGAAAACTCAATATGGATATGACCTTCAGTTTATGAAGAGTAGCAGTAATAACATTTCCAAGATGGCTGCTATGGTGGCCATATTTGAGGTCAGACTGGCACCACTTTCATTTAGCACTAATCTGATATCTTAAGAAGTCTTCTGATGAAAACCCAACATCAATATGATTTTCATCTTGAAGAAGTAGTGATAACAGAGTTTCAATAGGGCCACTGTGGTGGGCATATTGGAAATCAGACCAGCACAATAATTTTCATTTAAAACTCATGTTGATATTACATTCCATTCAAGAGAATTAGTAATAACATGATTTTTATTCTGGATCAACCAGATATCACAAGAAGTCTTCTGGTGAAAACCCTACATTGTTGATATTACATTCCATTCAAGAGAATTAGTAATAACATGATTTTTATTCTGGATCAACCAGATATCACAAGAAGTCTTCTGGTGAAAACCCTACATTGATATGACTTACGGTTCTGGAGGAATAGGTATAACAAGATTTTCAACATGACTGCTGTGGTGACCATATTAGACATCAGATCAGCACCATTTTCATTTCAGACCAACTGAACACCAACAGAAGCCTTTTGGTGAAACTCCATGCCATGTATATATGACTTTCCATTCAGATGGACTGGTAATGACAAGATTTTCAAGATGGTTTCCATGGTGACACAATGGATGTCAGCTCAGCATCATTTTTATTTAGGACCAACAAAAAGGCATCATTGAATAGCTATAGATTTTCAAGATGGCTACTGTGGAGGCCATACTGGATGTCCAAGTAACATTATGTTCATCTAGGACTAATAAGACCTTAGGATGATGTTGTTGTTGTTGTTATAGGGTTTAACGCCATTTTTCAGCACAAGATAGGCTATACATGGCGGCCAGTATTAATGGTGGAGGATGGAGGAAGAACCCTGGAAAACCCGGGGAAGAACCACCGACCCACGAGAAGCTACTGGCAGGCTTTCTCACGTACCCACATTAGCCGAGTCTGGACTCGAACCCACGCAGACAGAGGTGAGATGGCAGTGATCCGTAACGATCAGCGCTTTAGACCACTCGGCCACTCGGGGCCCCACCTTAGGATGAATGTGTGTGTGTGTGTGTGTGGTTTCATGGCAATTCTTCAAGTGGCTTAGGAGTAGTGACAACAAACTTGTGCTAACTGATAGACAGATGGACAACATATGACAGACAACATGCCAATCTCTTCTGGTCAGATAGTCTGCTTATGGCAATCACATGCGTAAGATGATGCTTGAAGTATGGCTACAAAAAAAACATTTGAAAACTGCACTGCATATTATGATCTGACTGAATTGCAATTAAAACCTAACCTAATTACACTTGATTAAATATTCTTTAACATGCTATGCCAATAAATACAAACACCCATTTGGATGATGCCCAACACTGAATAACCTTGTGTGCCATAAACCAGGCAATCCCATTTGGTTAATTGTTATCTTCAAAGGACTGTTATGTTTTACATTTATACCCCAACAGTTTCTGCAGGCTAGGGTCTTACACATGACATGTGGCCATTTACTACATACAGTATGTTCATTTGCTTCCATGGTAATGATCCTTGACCTTGAAAGACATCCCAACATAAGCCAGAGCTGGGCTCTAGGGACCTGGTATAAGGAAGGAAGAAAAACAAATTGACAACACCAGAATAGGAGAAAGCCAATCTGTGATCCACCCACACCCCCCTTTAAAAAATCTTATCATCAAAATATCAAAAGTGATTTATGCCCATTTTTCCCCAATCAGAAGCCCTCCTATATATCAACTAGGTCCTGCCTTAAAAACAAACAACAAATAAAACAAAACTAAGAAATGTCTTATTCTTTAATGAAAACTTGTAGAAACATAATCATAATCGAAGAGTTGATGACTGTCTGATACCATAGCTTCAAGAACCATTCAGAAATCGTTGATCCTGACATGCCATATGACGATTTTAATTGTGAAAGGTTAAAGGTTTCAAATACTTAAACAATTTTCAGAGACCTTTGTCTGCTAATGCCATCATAACACTGGACAATTGCCGACTTCATCAAATTTTTGTTCAGTGGACAAACTGTTCTAGTCATATCAGCAATCAGTGAGGACCTTCATATTTCACAAAAAAGATCATTAATGAAACAGTATTTCTAGATCTATCTAGTACCTATTAACTTTGGAGTAAAAAGCTACTAGACACACTAAAACCTGCATGATGGTCATTACAACTGAATATGTCATTATGGCATTCCATTATTTTAAACCACCCCAAGTCAAAGTTGTTCACAGTAACCTACTTTTCTTATAATAATGATTCTAATGTATATAGGTTAATCCCATTGTAAAATTTTTGTCTTACTAGCAAATCTCAAGCTGGTGGTATGCTGCATTTAAAAAATTTGGTCTGGTTGTGCCCTACTTATTGAAAACCACCAGAGACTGACGTTTCTTAAAAATGTTTTGGTTATTTACAGGTTGGACAACTTTTTAGTGTCCATACAAGCAATACTAATTAGGGCCATTAATGACCACAGATGAATGTGTTAATTAAAAGAAATTTAACATGTTGGTCTTTTATTTTATGGATTCAGCCAATGCTTTACCTTTATCGTTCTAAATTTAATGATTTTATAATAATTTTTGTTTTTATCTTATCTTTTTTTACATACCTATTCAAGAATTTTAACATATTTACCTTTACTTTTATCTTGTAGGACTACATGTTTGTGTTTAATTATAAGTGTGTCTTTGACAAATTGTATCTTTGCAAGTTTTAAAACTACATTCAACTGGCACTAGGACTATATAACCACAGTTGTGCTGATGGGCCATTAAATCCCGTACATACATATACATGTATATACCTTTATCAAAATAAAGTTCTCACACGTTAATGCATGCCATTTTTAATGTTGTCTGTATTCAAATATTAGAATTTCAAGTTACAATTTTGTACATCCAAGTACAATGTTCTGATTTTGTTCATATAAACCAGTTTTTAAAAATGTCAATTATTAATAATGTATTCATTTTAAACTGACAATGTACAACTGCAAACAACAGAGACCCTGATCTGCCATCAACTAAATACACCATCAGATCATGGTCTATTTTGTTTGTCTTCCTGATTACCAGTACTCATACAAAACGTGGATAGACCCACATCTGCCATCACATTATGTGATTACAGATGTGGGTCTCTGCAGTCGGACTCAACCTATAAGCAAGTATTTATGGTAAAAACATTGACAAAACAATGTATGCTAACTGTAGCATTCAGCAAAACCTTTGTACCCTCAGACTCTTAACTCTTCCCTCATGCTCTGGCAAATAATCAATAACCTTGCCGTATATATTCATTTATAAGTTAAGTCCAACTGCAAACGGCACAGACCCACACCTGCCAGTGCACTATGTACTGGCAGATCTATGTCAATACAGTCTGTTTTGGCACATTAAACTTTTGTGAAATTAATATATATAAAGTATAATTATGTATAAAGTACATAATATGTTAAGTCATTAAAAAAATTTCACTTTCTTCGTGTTCATTTTTTTTTAGAAGCCATAGTTGTTCAGTGATTAGCATGCTGGATTTCTGACCAAATAGGGTTGGGGGGGGGGGTTCAAATCCAACCAATGAATCAGCTTGGGTCAGCTACCATGGTGTGTTCTTGAGTGAGCTTCTTGTACTTAACTCCAACTGTCTTGCCACTCAGTAACACTTTTGCAATGCTGTAAACACCAAACCAAATAAAGCTTTTTCTTTTATTACAACATGGCAGTCAAAAGGCAGAGGTCAAAAGTAAACATCCATTTTTGTCAAATGAATTTCCCTTTCATCTACAAGTTCCTCAGGGTTTTAAAAAAGGTGTCTCAAATAAATGCATACCTTCCACAAATTTCTTTTGCCCTGAATGAATGGAAAAAATGCAGGTGCATAAATATATATGTGACAGTTTAATGGGAACCTCAAGGTCAGAAAATAAATGGCTATGTTCTGATATCAACCTTGCCTAAGGACCTTTTTCTTAAGCTCAGACATTTCCTTATCATCCTGTGTTCTGATGATGAAATTTGCCAATCTTTAGATATACATTTCCTCTGCCTCAGGCAAGCATCTGGTGAAATGCATTCCTGTCTCAGCTTTGCCTGCTTCAAATTCTCTAGACAAATAGGATATAGGTCCAAAAACTCAAACTACTGTAGGCCAACATTTCTTGTCCGACTTTTCAGTTGTTTAATTTTTTCATTATCACCAGTAAGAGAAGTTTTTATGCTAGCCAGTTGAGTGATACAAATATATTTAGGTGAATGATGTCAAAGTTATTCAGGTCTTGCAGTATTTCATAACCTGATTTAAAGATACATCGACTTTTATAACAGCATGTTTAAAACTTTAAACTAACATTTAGATGCAAAATAAAGCCAAAGATATTTTGTCTTCATGTGATGACTGCCAGAAGATCATAGTCCATGATGATTGCAATACAGTAAAACCTGTATTGAGAGACCAATGCAATGAAAGACCACCTGTCTTGAGAGATCACATTCTTCATACACAGATTTATTATGTAGCGTTATGACCTGTCATGAAAGAACACCTGTCTTGAGAGACCATTAAGTTTTGGTAGAAAGGGTGGTCTTTCAAGATAGGTTCTACTGTACTTGTAATTTGGAAGAAACAGTTAAAACCCTAATCAGCCAGAACAGGAAGTCAGGTCTATGTAGTTTAAAGTTTGTAAATATGACATATTAGGGGTAAATAGAGTACATTTCAGAAGTAAATATAGTATATAAGGAGTAAACAGTATATTTCAGGAGTAACTACAGTTCAGTTCAGGAGCAAATACAGTTCAGTTCAGGAGTAAACATAGTACATTTCAGGAGTAAATACAGTTCAGTTCAGGAGTAAATATAGTATATTTCAGGAGTAAATACAGTTCAGTTCATGGGTAGCTATCGTACATTTCAGGAACAAATACAGTTCAGTTCAGGGGAGTAAATACAGTTCAGTTCAAGGGTAAATATAGTATATTTCAGGAGTAAATACAGTTCAGTTCAAGGGTAAATATAGCATATTTTAGGAGTAAATACAGTTCAGTTCAGGAGTAAACATAGTATATTTCAGAAGTAAATACAGTTCAGTTCAGGGGTAAATATAGTATATTTCAGGAGCAAATACAGTTCAGTTCAGGGGTAAATGGTGGCGCTCTACAGTTTCGTATTTTTGCATAGGGTTAAAATTTTAAAGAAAAAGTATTTCCCCGGGTTTCCTCACTAGTTATACTGGCTATTTAAAAAAGACCTTGTATATCTAAGGTATTGTTCAAAGAACCTTTAATTCCCTTTTTTTTGGTATATGATTGATGGGTGTAATATGGGTTATAGAGTATACAGCTTGGCCTTACTCCAGATGTGCACCTTTCAAAAAAGTGCCAGCTCCACTTGGTCATTTTCACTTCCTGAACTTCAGAGGTAAATTGTGAAAAAAAAAGAGCCAATAACCTTTTTTTTTACATTTTATATATTTGGTAATTCATTCATTGCACTTTCAGAAGCTGGTATTGTCTAGTCTGGCAAAATTCATTTTCCCTATTTTAATAGGTGCTAAGGATAGTGTACTTTAGACAAATTCAGGCTGATTTTTGGAGCACAAGGGAACAGTCATTTTAGTTAGCAGTGTGCTAAGATCATTTACAATTTCCAAAAGTACAATATCCAAAGATATGTCAGCCACATTACATCAAAGTAGCATAGAGGTACGCCAACATTCTCTCCAATGTGCATGTTTTAAATGCAAACAACTTCACCATACATACGTCACTCTCTCAAAAGTACATAATAACTGGTGAGCACCCCCAATATAGTACATTTAAGAAGTAAATACAGTTCATTTCAGGAGCAAATATAGTAAATTTCAGGTGTGAATATAGAATAAATTTAGGAGTAAATCATATATTTCAGGATAAATACTGCATAATTTACAAGTAAATATATTACAGAGAAAAATATTGTACATTTCACAATTTAATTTATAATTCAGGGCTGCATATAGTACATTAAAGAAGAGAATATAGTTCATTTAAGGGATAAATATACTGAATGATACATTTCAAGTGTGAATATATTATATTTCAGGGGTAAATAAGGTACATTTCAAATGTGAATATGGTATATTTCTGGGTAAATATGGTACATTTCAAGTGTGAGTATGGTATACTTCTGGGGTAAATATGGTATATTTCAAGTATGAATATGGTATATTTCAGGGGTAAATATGGTATATTTCAAGTGTTAACATGGTATATTTCAGGGGTAAATATGGTACATTTCAAGTGTGAACATGGTATATTTCAGGGGTAAATATGGTATAGTTTAGAGGAAATATATTTCAGGAATGAAAATGGTAAATTTTTGGGTAAATATGGTACATTTTGGAAGTAAATATGGTCTAATTCAGGGAAATATATGGTATAGTTCAGCAGTAAATATGGTACATTTCAGATGTAAATACAGTATTGCACATCTTTGGAGTAAATATGGTACATTTCAGGAACATATGGCATTGTTTATAGAGAAACATGGTAAAGTACAGGAGTAGGTATGATACTTTCAGGGGTAAATACAGTATATTTCTTCAAAAGAAAACCACATTTTTTTCTCCACCTGAGGTATTTCACTTTATTAAACCTTTTTGTAATTTTGCTCATACATTCATGGTTGGATCTTCACAGGATAATTGCATTTTTACAAGGTTTCATCTAATTGGTCTTTTAATTGTTTGTGAAATGTTGGACTATTTCATTTTTTTAATAGTACAAATTTTTAGATAACTCCCAGCAACCCCAAATCACCTACAAACTGTAATATGTTAGTTTGCATTTTTTTGCACTACTCTACCTGAATACTATATTTACTTGCTTATAAGTCAAATCCGGCTGCAAACTGCACAGACCATGCTCTACAGTTGCATAATGTGCCAGCAGATCAAGGTCTATACAGTTTGTAAGAAGCAATTAGTAGAACAAGCAACATACACTGTAATCTGCATGTGTTTTATGCAATAACAGATCAGGGTGCATGTTGTTTGCACTTGGACTTGACTTAAAAGTGAATAATGAGGGTATCTATGCATTACACAAACAAGTACTTTGTCACTAACTGTCTATAAAATAATACAGGAGCTGAAGCTGATACGAAAATTTTTTCATATTTACATATTGTGAGGGGCACTGAGTCTTCATATGATTTCGTTTGTCGCTGTTTGTTTTTGAATGGCACCTTCAAAACATTATCAGCAATATCATACAGATGAAATAGAAACAAATTGCCTCACTGAGGATACTATGGGACATGCAAGAAAAGCGTATGATGATTTTTAAATCACTTTATTATGACCCAATTACTGAGATCACATCAGTTTTCTACAACAGAAAGCATATCAGAAATTCTTAAAGATTTCCCAAGGCCTCATATACTACTCTGTGAACTTCATTATATTCTTTCAGAGTACCACTATTGTAATTAAAATTGTATAAGCAGTTTTTCTTTCGCAAATTAATGATAGGTCGTTACACCGTTATTTTATGTCCAATCTATCCCAAAGTTCACAGCACGATGGCACAAATAGGTGAAACATGTGACATCAAATTGATGTCATAATGTAATGATCACATCATTTTGCGCTGTAAAGTAGTGAACATCTTTAAGCATAAATCACACAGTTTAGATCTACAGTCCTCCAGAAACTTTCTGTATGAATTATATGTGAGCTGCTCAGAAAATGGCAGTGGTAGCAAAACAAATTACAATGTCATTGATCTCCTTTTCAACATAGCATGGTGCCATCTACATGAGGCATGATTTTAAGCAAATAAAATATGGGTACTTTTCAACTGACTTCATTTTTTAAAAAATAAAGCTGAAGTTCATATTTTGTTTAAATGACGTTAGCCATTATAATAGTTACTAATGGTATAATAATTGACCCAATTATCTGATCTCTGCTGATTTTGAACTTTGAGAAAGGCATATAAAACACAATATTTAAAAATCTACAACCGAAAGTATGTAACAAGGTTTCACGTCACATCAGCTTAAAAGCTGTTAAGTAGTGCCAACGGATGTTTAAAAAATGTAAAAATCAATTGTACAAAAATGTTGGAAAATAAACACTTTCAAAATAAGTAAGATCAAGCAGAAGATAAAATATAAAAGTAAACATTAAAATTATGTACAATGTATTCTGACAACTTGCACCATTTTCATTTAGGACCAACTAGGTATCACAAGAAGGCTATTGGTGAAAAACCCACATTGACATATCAACGCATATGAGAGATGAGATAATAATTTCCAAAAGTACAATATCCAAAGAAATGTCAGCCACATTACATCAAAGTCACATAATAATTTCAAGATATGACTTTCCATTCGGGAGTAACAATAACGAGATTTTCAAGCTGACTGAAGTGTGGCCATATCGGACATCAGATCAGCACATTTTTATTCAAGTCCAATTAAACATCATAGGAAGTCTATTAGTGAAGACCTCATGTAGATATAACCATTCATTCGAAGGAGTAGTAATAACAAGATTCTCAAGATGGTTGTTGTATGGTGACCATACTGGATTTCAAATGGGTACCATTTTTGTTAAGATCAACTGGACATGATACAAAGTTTTCTGATTAAACCTGAAGTCAATATGACTTTCTGTTCGAGTAGAGTTCAGATAATAAGTTTTTAAGATTGCTACCATGGCAATTTAACAAGTCATTTAGTGAACCAACTAGACATCTTTCAGTTTGATATGACCATGAAAAGTAGAGGTAAAAAAAATTTCATGGTGGCTGCCATGGTGACAGTTTGCATTTGGACATTGCTAATAAGCAAGTATATATGGAAAATTGCAAAAATAATTTTTTTTTTTTCTTTTATCTACAGCTATCTTTACTTATTTATATTTTTACCTTTTAATATTTATAATGTATTTCTTTCTTTGTATAAAAACATCACACCTCACTAGCCATAAGATACTCGAAAAATGACCGCAGGTACCTGACATCATAACATATGACATTAATTTACTGTGCACAGCCGGATGCACATAAATAATGGTGTGATTTGTCTTTAATATGTAACATCAGGATGATCTGCAACTGATAAACTGCAATTGTGGAAATAACCTCGACAAAATTTTTTGTGGTAGAATTTATGGCCTCTCTCATCTAACGAAATTTCTGGCTTCTTGATATATCTTTCTTCTCTCAGATTGCTTCACATTTACACATTATCTCCAAAAAGGAATCAAATTTATGTGACTGGTTCAATTTAATTTCTGTTTGATATTGTGAATGCAATTTGACTCCAAAAACTAAAATATGAAACCAGTAATCAAACGTTTTTATTTCCCAATGGCACATGAAAAGGTCGTTAAAATATTGCTCTTTCCACCAATGCAGGTAAATCAATCAGTCAAAAAGGTGGAAAATACAGCAAGTTACAACTATTTAAAAATGAAAGACTTCTTCAAAACCAAAATGATAGCAATGGTGATTGCATGTGAAACTAAAATAAACTTATTCCTTATATGTAACTAATTGGCTATCACTTCATGTTTCTATGTGACGGCCAGTGAGAAACTGGCACCTGGATCGCTTAAATGAATCATCATTATCAAATTCAATGATCTATGACCTAATTTGCTGATTTGCTCAAAAGTCCTTTCTCAAAATTATTGACCAGTGGGAGGTCCAAATCTTCATTTTTCTGAAGCCATGGTTGTCACTATGAAAGAGGTATCATCAATTTGTACACAAAACATTTGGATATGGGGGTAGGGGGAGAGACAGGAATTTGTAAAAGCTGAATATTGAAACAGATAATGAAAAAGTTACCAAGACAGAACTGTTGTACCTAATGAGCACTTAAAACAAGAACCAATTCCCTTCAACAATGCTTTAAGAAAACACTTCAAGTATAAATAAACCAAACTGTAAGCTGAAATAAATACAAAATTTTCCTATTCTAATATCTGTTGAATGTATACAGATAGGATTAAGATATTCATAAATGTTAATAAACATATTAAATTCACACACTTTTCTTTGTCTACTTTTATACTTATTGACACCACCCACTCTCTGCCAAGCCACAGCAAAAACAGTGAACTCAATCATATCAATCTGATTAAATTACATTTTAGACATCTCCAGTACATTTTTTAATGACTAAGACTAAAACTCAAGGGCTATTTTTATCTAACAACTCATATAACCATAAATGTTCCTTTAGCGCTGATGACAGATGGTAAAGAAGGGCATAAAGTCATTTAAATGTATTCAGTCAAAAGTCTCAAAATTTTTTTTCTGATGATTTGTTCACATTCCAAATTGCACAGACACGTGGCCAATGTAATGAAATTAAATCTTGATACCTTGATTGCAGGTGTCTGGAAATTAGCACATGCGCAGGATGCTTTTTGACCAACTATAAAATACTGAGTCAGACAGTTTTTTGCTAAGCCACATGCAACTCCTGTCTAGACTTGATAAATAGTTGTTTTAACTGAAACCCATACACAGGTACTAATAAATAATTATTATAACTGCAACCCATACACAGGTACTGATAAATAATTATTATAACTGCAACCTATATAGAGGTACTGATAAATAACTGTCACAACTAAAATCCATACACAGGCACTGATAAATAATTGTTTTAACTGAAACCCATACACAGGTACTTATAAATAATTATAATATCTGAAACCCATACATAGGCACTGATAAATTGTTAATTTAAATGAAATCCGTACACAGTTACTGACATCAGCTTACAGCAACATGTACCTTGCAACTGGTGTAAAATGGCCTTGGGGTGTCTGTAAACAGTAGAATAAAACTCATCCAGGGTCTGTACAATGGAATTACATTCCTGCTAGAGACAAGTTTGGGAGCAATATTTACCAGTTTGTTCTGTCCCAGTGTCCTATCAACTTGTACAAAATATCTATATAAGGGGCCCCGAGTGGCCGAGTGGTCTAAAGCGCTGATCGTTACGGATCACTGCCATCTCACCTCTGTCTGCGTGAGTTCGAGTCCAGGCTCGGCTAGCGTGGGTACGTGAGAAAGCCTGCCAGTAGCTTCTCGTGGGTCGGTGGTTCTTCCCGGGGTTTTCCAGGGTTCTTCCTCCACCATTAATACTGGCCGCCATGTATAGCCTATCTAGTGCTGAAAAATGGCGTTAAACCCTATAACAACAACAACAACAACAACAACAAAATATCTATTCAACCCATATAACTTAATTGGTTCTGTCCCAATATTAAATCAACTGGCCCAAAACCTTCAACCCTTACAACTCAAATGGTTCTGTCCCAATGTCATATCAACTGGCCCATGCACATCATAGTGATATGATATTCAAAATTGCCCAAATGTATCATACATAGAATTGGCCTTGCAGCTACAAAAATTCAAAAGATCATTTCATCATTTGTACATGTATACTGAACAGTGCAGTGATGTTGAAAAATTCTATTCTACATCAGTTTGTCACATGTTTTTTATTACTTTGAAGGCAAATTGCAAAATGAAGACATTAGGCAACAAAAAAAAATGTATATTTCCGGTCGGATGACCATCCCTGCTTTTTGGCGCCGACCCATCAACTGCTAAAAGTAGTAGATTTTAATTCTTACAAGTATGATACCGACCCCCACCAACTCCATGTTTCTGGTATGGCCATACCGGCAATAAATGTCTTAACAGCACGGCATACCTAACCATACCGGCTTACTTGCACCACTACCACACACATACACATACATATAAGACCACACTCACATAATTCCAACCACACAAACATTAAATACATTGGAACATAGTCTTATTTAGACGCAGCCTCTGATGCTGTGGATAGTTTAGTAGTGTCGGATGAGGGTAATGCAAGTGACATTTGTGTTCATATTTGCACTCTTTACATCTAGGACGGTTCTGTTGATCAAACTGCCCTGAAAAGCCTGTTGAATTTTTATCTGCATAGGAAATGATCTTTCTGCACCTGCACTGTTATGATGGAGTGTAAAACATGCAGGTGTGAAAAATGAATTGCAACTGCACATGGCAGATATTTGCAAAAAAAAGTATTTGCTGGGTTCTGTTCACTTCACAGATGCATCCTTCCCTGAATGACAGCTGCATTTCAACATTTTGCTTTCAAACAACAAATCCATAAAAAAATTATGTTTTGCATTTTATATACATGGAGTAAAATCCGATTTCAAAGAAATGTTGCTGACATTCATAAACCGCTCAATAATCCTTAATAACGGTGACTTACACATTTTCATTCAGGGGCATGATATGCAGTAACATTTGTTCCTCAACACACATCTCTTTGATTTACCTAACTTCAAATCAACCGGGTTGTTCCACTTTGTATATGTTACGTTTGCAAATATGTCTAATGCAGACCTGCCAACCTTAACAAATCCTTCTCAATATGGCAGTCAGTATTTCTCTGCAAGTGAGACCAATTTTCAGTAAGGTGTAAGAAATCTCATGTACTGCTGTGGTTGACTTGAAAAACATGCATTAAGTAAGTACTAAGTATGACCTGAGACAAATGCAGCGACAGCAAATATTATGTTCAACTAACAATTCTAAAGAACACATAGACCTTAATTACTTCCAGTACAGTTAATCTGTACTTAATTACATATGGTACAGTTTCAGAAACTGCAGTTATAAACCCTATGGAGCTCAAAGGTTCTTTGCTAGATTTCTCAGCTTGAAGTTATCTGGGGTTTGTTTAAGTTTCACATTGCAACAGCAATCATCTCTCCCACAATAAGACACAAAAATGAAGATGACACCATGTTCAATAAACATAATTATTGCCTTTTATTTTTCCCTAATTATCTAATTATTCCTTTTTATACTTCAATGCTAATTGTTTATACATTTTAAGGCTCATTATCACTTTCTCATTCAATATTTCCACATGCTGGATCCATTTCTAGAAAATGTTAAGTAAAGCTTGTTTATGCAGACATTATGCATTGAAAATATGGTCATATTAAACTAAGATACTCCCATAAAGTTTGTCTTGCTTCCTGCCAACTCCACATAAGCTAATATGAAACCTGGACCTGGACCAAACATGGACAAGCCAGGGTCCAGATCTGAAAACAATAACATTTTCATAATTTTTCCATTATTCTGTGAGTCTATGTAACTGCTGTAAGACTTAAAGTCAAATCATAAGGGTTGGCAGGTCTGCTAATTGGTTCTCACACAGAGGTGTTCAAAAGATGTAATATGGTATCACCCTAGCAATTGTCTGCCAATAAAAATAATCTGTGGAATGGTGGTTGTTCATCTCTGACCACCTTTCCATTTTATTTGTTTCCATGATAATTAACTGTATAAAATGCCCCAAAGGATCATGGGACTGTTAATACAGGATATATATTATGGCATAAATCATGCTCATAAAGAATGGTCTCTCTCAATCTCTGTTTTTTTCTGTTCTTGTTGCTAAAATTACTGAAAATTATGTTTATCAAAATTCTGGTGTTTTGCATGACACATCGTGTTATGGCAGGTACCATATGTACTCGCTTATAAGATGAGTCCGTCTGCAAACTGCACAGACCCAGGTCCACTGTCACATAATGCACCAACAGATCTGGGTCTGTGCAGTTTGCTAGGAGTAATCAGTAGAACAAACAGTATAACCCTGACCTGCAGGTGCATTATATCATGGCACATCTGGATCTTTGATGTTTGTAGTTTGACTGTACTTGCAAGCAAGTCCATATAGTTTGACCATATAACCTGGCAGCTGCTATCACATTCATCATTCAAGTACAATTTTTTATCATGTATTGTATTGATTTTACCCATGTTAGTATTTTTGGAGGGGGAGTCAGAAAAAATGCTTGTTGGTAAAAATATTAATTAATTTATTCTTAAGTATATAAACTTTGCAAATTTTCAGTGAAATTGTTCTCTGTACAAGACATTTCAAGGCATTCATGCATCACTGTCAGTGACCTAATAAACAGTCAAACATAGATCTGCCAGATTTGACTCTAACTTGTCAAGGCAGTTTCCAGTAATATGCAAATTATTCATCTACTTTCTAAACATGGTATTAATCTATCTGTGTTTTCTTATCATTGAACTGTAGGACATTTGATCAACCTTATTATCTGTTTTACTGCCAATTCATTTCTTTTCTATTGTACCAAAGTTTGCAGTTTTACACAAAAATTAAAATTGTTTCATACTTTAATTGGTGTATAAACTGTACATGCTCATTCATGGAAAAGAAAAAGAACTCTGTCAATTTATGTGATAGATGGAAAGGAGTTGTTTCCCTTTGTTTCTCTGCCGTTTACAGTTCAAACTGCACATTACCTTCAATTCTGCATGCAGTACAAAGTAATTGATAATCTTTATCACACAGTGACAGGAGTTACATATTAAGAACACAAGTGTAATTTTTAATAGTATTAGAGACATACTATGATTCAATACAGGCATCTCCTACATGTTAAAAATTCATTACAGTGTAACAGCATTACAGGATAACAAATCTGAATTGAATGTTATGAAAAATGATTGAGAATTCTTAGTAAAATGTATGTATAAATGCAAATTATTGATTCTATTTTAATTATAGCTTGACAAGGGTAAGCTGAGGTACATGCTGTAACAGATCATACCAAGACCCTGAATTTGGGTCCATGGATAATTCATGTTGTCATGCCATTTCAAAGAAAATACCAATACCCTGAATTTGGGACCATGGGTAATTCACGTTTTGTATTGTCATTTCAAAGACAACATCAGTGCCTTTAATGTGGGACCATGGGCAATTCATGTTTGTACATGTCATTCAAAGATTATACCAGTGCCATTAATGTGGGACCATGGGTAATTCATGTCTGTACATGTCATTCAAAAATTATACCAGTGCCCTTAATGTGGGACCAATGGGCAGTTCATGTTTGTACATGTCATTCAAATATTATACCAGTGCCCTTAATGTGGAACCATGGATAATTCATGTTTGTATATGTCATTTCAAAGGTGACTCTTATGTTTGCCACATGGCATACAGTGTACCAATTTAGCTTCCAAAATAAACTTGTCAGATCTGTTAATTTACACCCATGGCAGACTCAGAGAATAGGCCCAATGTACTCAACTGAATGTTGTAGGCGGCAATATGGGCAGGATCCACAACAGCTTAGTGGTTAGAATGCTGGATTTGTGCCAAAAAGAAAGCAGGTTTGGACCAACCATTAGAACAGCCTAGACTGGCTAACTTGGCATGTCCTTTGGCACGACATTTCACTCCAACTGCCTGTAACGTACTTGTGTTGCTGTGTCATCAAACATCAAAACAAAACTGTTTATTTACATTAAGGTACTTTACCTGTGTGGACCAAAGAAATGCATGCCTAAAAAGTACATGCTATACAAATACAATAATATTAAAGACAAGAACAATTTAGTTGTGTCTCTTCTCTCTTTTTTAAAAAAAAAAAAAAATTCTTCCTTTGACAGCCAAATGCAATACATGGGAAGCAACTCTTATTTAAAACTAATGAAGGATTTTGCAGAGTTGTCTCTCTTATATCTTCCAAGGCAATAAAAATAATGTGTCTCAGAAAGCATGATCAGGTTCATCTAGCTGAATGACGGAGCAATAAGATGCAACCTGTGTAGAATTCAGACTGCAAGAATATGCTACAGTGTTCTATTATCTAAATCAAGAAGGAATTACATAAAATGCCCCCAACAGAATTTCCTCCACAAAAATAAGAACAAAGTACAGAATTTCTCCTATGATAAGACCAGGTCAGCTAGGCCGATAAATTGGCCCTTCACCCGTGATGATATTGATTTTCGGGTGAGGGCTGATATCACCTATTCATTAAAAGCTGCAATTATCTGCATCCAAATCTGGCTGCACACATTGGTGTACATTTTATACACTTACCAGTATTTCTCGTAACTATGCAGCTACCATCGGCTGAAGGGTTCTTTCGGTGACATGTACATTATATTTTTGGAGCAAATCATATGTTTGGTGACTTGTAAATCCACCTGGAATAGCACAACCATCTGTCCTGTGGCCATTTTGAATTTCGCACTTGATATGGCTGTTACCAATTACAGGTATGTGTCTAAAGTGTACGCAGGTTTGTTCCGGAAAGATGAGCATGCAGCAAAATTGCACATTTTAATGAACAGGTCACATCAGACCCACATATCGTCTGATATGTTAGTGCATGATTTGCGAAAGTGTTTGTTTCACGTTTTATGGCACAACAGCACAATTAGGTTATTCAGTGGCAAGGCAATTAGAGTTAAGTCCCTTGCCCAATATCACACTAAAGTAGCCAACAAGGGCTGTTCCAATGTTAGGATTTAAACAAACACACTTTCAATTACCAGTCTGGCACAATAACCACATGGTCAAATACTCTGATATCTAGGCAGTTTTCTCTAAAATGTATACCAATTGGTCATGTTCACACTTGATAATTTTGCCAATAGTGCTATTAAAATATTTATGTAAGCAAATTTTTATCAGAAAAAACTTCAGTTTTAAAGGAATTGATATGTTGATGATTAGGCACAGCTATGCCTATAGGCTAATGTGGGATTCAGCTCAATTACTTCCCTTTATTCAAATAGGTAGTGCCATCATGTCAATCAAAAACAAAAATAAAAAATGCAAGCTGAACTCGACACCACAATCAATGAATGCAGGTTTATAGGTCTGAATTGTGTGTTTTATTAAAGGCCCCAACTCCACTGTATTTATAGGTCTGAACTGTATGGTTGATTAAAGCCTCAACTATGCTGTGTTTATTGGTCTGAACTGTGTATTAATTAAAGGTGCAAACTCCACTGTGTTTATAGGTCTGAATTGTGTGTTTTATTAAAGGCCCCAACTCCACAGTATTTATAGGTCTGAACTGTATGGTTGATTAAAGCCTCAACTATGCTGTGTTTATTGGTCTGAACTGTGTATTAATTAAAGGTGCAAACTCCACTGTGTTGATAGGACTGAATTGTGTGGTTTATTAAAGGTATTTATAAGCCTGAACTGTTTGATTTATAAAAAGCCCCAAACTCTCTGTTTACAGGCCTAAATTGTGTTGTTAATTAAAGGCCCAAACTCCACATGTTCACAGGTCTAAATTGTGTATTTTATTAAAGGCCCAAACTCTACTGTAATTATAGGTCTGAATTATGTGGTTTATTAAAGGCCCAATCTCTACTGTAATTATAGGTCTGAATTATGTGGTTTATTAAAGGCCCAAACTGCACTATGATTATAAGACTGAATTGTGTGGTTTATTAAAGGCCCAAACTACACTATGATTGTAAGTCTGAATTATGTGGTTTATTAAAGGCCCAAACTCCACTATGATTGTAAGTCTGAATTATGTGGTTTATTAAAGGCCCAAACTGCACTATGATTGTAAGTCTGAATTATGTGGTTTATTAAAGGCCCAAACTCCACTATGATTATAAGACTGAATTGTGTGGTTTATTAAAGGCCCAAACTCCACTATGATTGTAAGTCTGAATTATGTGGTTTATTAAAGGCCCAAACTCCACTATGATTATAAGACTGAATTATGTGGTTTATTAAAGGCCCAAACTACACTATGATTGTAAGTCTGAATTATGTGGTTTATTAAAGGCCCAGACTCCACTATGATTGTAAGTCTGAATTATGTGGTTTATTAAAGGCCCAAACTCCACTATGATTATAAGACTGAATTGTGTGGTTTATTAAAGGCCCAAACTCCACTATGATTGTAAGTCTGAATTATGTGGTTTATTAAAGGCCCAAACTCCACTGTGATTATAAGACTGAATTGTGTGGTTTATTAAAGGCCCAAACTACACTATGATTGTAAGTCTGAATTATGTGGTTTATTAAAGGCCCAAACTGCACTATGATTATAAGACTGAATTGTGTGGTTTATTAAAGGCCCAAACTACACTATGATTGTAAGTCTGAATTATGTGGTTTATTAAAGGCCCAAACTCCACTGTGATTATAAGACTGAATTATGTGGTTTATTAAAGGCCCAAACTCCACTATGATTGTAAGTCTGAATTATGTGGTTTATTAAAGGCCCAAACTCCACTGTGATTATAAGATAAGATAAGATAAGAATTCTTTATTTCAGACTACATAGTCCATACATCTAAATTAAAATACGGATATAAAGTAAAACATTGTAAACATAAAAAAACATATATATCATATTTACAAGTATA
>JAECUM010025251.1:0-24487 GCA_016617855.1 Megalonaias nervosa | reverse complement strand
GTCTGAATTATGTGGTTTATTAAAGGCCCAAACTCCACTATGATTATAAGTCTGAATTGTGTGGTTTATTAAAGGCCCAAACTCCACTATGATTGTAAGTCTGAATTATGTGGTTTATTAAAGGCCCAAACTCCACTGTGATTATAAGACTGAATTGTGTGGTTTATTAAAGGCCCAAACCCTACTGTGATTGTAAGTCTGAATTATGTGGTTTATTAAAGGCCCAAACTCCACTGCGATTATAAGACTGAATTATGTGGTTTATTAAAGGCCCAAACTCCACTATGATTGTAAGTCTGAATTGTGTGGTTTATTAAAGGCCCAAACCCTACTGTGTCCGGTGGTCTGAATGGTGTGGTACAGTCTCAGTGGTATGGTGTATTAAAGGCCCAGACTCTGCTGCCTTTAGTGGTTTGAATCATGTGGTGCATTAAAAGCTCAGACTTCACTGCCTTTAGAGGTTTGATTGGTGTGGTATATTAAAGGCCCATTCTCCAATGCCTTTGTTAGTCTAAATGGTGTGGTGGATTAAAGACTTTTAATTTCACAGTGTTTAGAATTTTGAATGGTGAAGCAGATTAAAGACCCAGACTATGCTATGTCTAGAGGTTTGAATGGTGGATTAAAGACCCAGACTACACTGTGATCAGAGGTTTGAATGGTGTAGTGGATTACAGGCCCAAACTCCAATTTTTTCGAGGTCTGAATCACATGGTGGATTAAAGGCCCCAAGTCCAGAATCCATTGTATAATATATCAGAGTTTACACAGGCTCAGTCTGAACTAAGCTGTTATAAACAATAGCTGGTCCCTATCAGAATCTGACTGGCTGGTTGGCCATGACAATTTTAGTGATCCTTCATTACAATGTGGTTCAACGCAGCGATAAAAGTGTACCACACTGTAAATGAAGCCACCTAATACTGAGGAGTATTAAAACTATGGTTGGGTCATAATGTGCATGTTGCACACAAAAACACACAAAATATCATGTTAGATGTAAATGATAGGTTTTGGTCCTGTGTGTTCTGTATCATAATGGACAGATGCATTACCAAACTGGGATTTAAACCAAGGACTCCATTTCTCTAATCAATTTCTCTACCATATGACCTTCCTGCAATATGTACCTCTTCTTCTTTGTGACAAATACTTGAGGGTAGAACTTGTAATGAGACAAGTCTTTGAGGGTGGAACTCATAATGAGACAAGTTTTTGAGGGTCGAACTCATAATGAGACAAGTCCTTGAGGGTGGAACTCATAATGAGACAAGTTCTTGAGGGTGGAACTCATAATGAGACAAGTCCTTGAGGGTGTAATTCATAATGAGACAAGACCTTGAGGGTGGAACTAGTGTAAAATTCAGAATCACAAAGAAGCAGGCAAGGGCATTTCTGCTGTATTATCCAGTCCCCTGTATGTCTTCTTTCAACTACATGCACACAAATGCAATTAAAGGCATAAATTCATCACTGTGTGTCTTCTTTCAACTACATGCACACAAATGCAATTAAAGGCATAAATTCATCAGTCGCTGGGTTAGAAGAATTGAAGGTTGGAATTTAATGTGAAATAACACCTACTCTGTTGAAACTATGCTCAGTGCTTTCAGTTCAGTTGCATTATCAGTACAGCTTTAAACATTTGCTTGTACCTGCTACAGTTTACCTGAATAATTGAGAAACCTCTGCCAGCATAGAGAGAGAGGTTACATCCATTGCTTTCAATCTTAACAGATTGGTTCTGACAGGTTCTACAGGATGTGTGTGGAGAAATACAGAGTCTGTGCTGTTAAAAAGACTTTAGCTTGTTAGTGTGCATGAGGGAAACAGTTATTAACAAGTGCAAGCTGGAAATATGAATCTACCATCTATACTCGCTTACAAGATGAGTCCAACTGCAAATTGCATAGACCCAGACCTGCCGTCACATAATGTGCCAGCAGATCTGGGTGTTTGCAGTTTCTTAGGAGTAATCAGTAGATCAAAGAATACAGACCCTGATTTGCAGGTGTATTCTACTACGTCAGATCAGGATCTTTGTTGTTTGCAGTTTGACTGGACTTGTAAGCGAGTATAGACGGTAATCATATAAACAGGGGTATAAATATATGAGGGGTATAAAGATGGGGCATATACATGGAATGATAAGAGAATCCTAACATCTTATAAGTTGAATCCAGTTGCAGACTGTAGATCCAGAACTGCTATTACATACTGATCCTGCAGATATGGTTCTATACAGTTTGTTAGGAGTAATCAGTAGAACAAACAATATAGACCCTAATCTGCCAGCACACTATGCAATAGCAGATTAGTGTCTATGTTATTTGCAACTGGACTTGTCTTATAAGTGAGTACATACTGTATACAGTATACCCAAAATGGAGGTAAAACAACATTAACTAATACTGGGCAGAGCTTGTATCTAACTTGCATACATGTATCATGGCTGTATCTGATCACAAAAACATAAAAATATAAAAATAACACTATTTACAATGACAATACTGTTGCCCCCCCCCCCCCAAAGTGACACCTGTGTTTCAGCATACCACCACAGGTGAGACAAAATAAAATTGATATTTTCTTACATTTATTATATCAAAATCAAAATCACTAGAAAAGTGTGCATCAGTCTGATTAATTATATATACATGTATACCTAAAAAAATCAATCTGAATTACAAAAAATAAGAAAAAAAGATAATCTCAAATGTTTGAAATATTCTGAATTTCAACAGTTTGTGCATTCTCAATTTTAATGGTAAGACTGAATGTAGGAATAGACGATCCCTGTCCCCCAGCATTGTAATCTTTCTTTTTTTCCCCTTCAATAGTCTTCAACCTAATGAACTGGAACACCTACTGCTGATAACCACAATCTCAGGCAAGACTGAATCCCTGCCATATAACTTCTGGCACAGTCTGCTGACAGGCAAATGTAATCCATTATTTCAATAGGCAAATATAATCCATTATTTCAATAGGCAAATTTAATCCATTATTTCAACATACTGATCTCCCTCTTATAATGCCTCCCCTTCTGAAACAGGAAAGTGAGCTTATAACAGGGGTGGCCTTTCTAGAGGGGGATAATACAGGTGTGAGTAATACTCACAAGTTAAAAAAAAAGTATGAAAGGCATAACTAATTTATAAATATTTAATATTTTCATTTAAAATCCGGGGTATGTTATGGAATCAATGTCATAAAACTTGTATCAATATTATTTCAAATATGAATAATCCTTAATCATGGTGCAAACCACCTTGTTGATAAAATCAGGGTACAAACAGCTGGCTGTACATATCATAATACAACCATTCCAGTTCCCCCTCCCCCTCCCCTCCCCTCCCCTCTCCTCCACTTCCACCCTGTAGAATGTAACTGACAAAATGTTTATTTGACTCTTTCAGACATCTAATTTCTCAGTATTGACCAAAGAACTCTGCCTCTGTTTATTTTATCAAATTTCTTTCATTTTCCTGCTAAACTGAGAATGCCTGCTGACATTTTGCACTTTCTGCAATGACTTATTCCGCCATTGGCAATTTATAGTTATTACACAAAATGCTCAGTGTTTACCAAGGAAGTGAGCATGTCACATGATCATGTGGTTTTAGTTGGGTACACTTTCAAGTACATTTGTGTGTGTATGTGTGTGTGTGTGTGTGTGTGTGTGTCTGTGTGTCTGTGTCTGTGTGTGTGTGTGTGTGTGTGTGATTTAGATTTTTAACGTAGCTTTAACAATTTTTCAGCCATATCGCTACGATGTCTGCAGTGTGGCAGTTTATAGTGATGTCTGGCACTGTGGCATCATGCCGCAGATATGTAGCATGATGTCCCACCCAGTCACATTATCCTGACCCCAGGCTGACAAGTCCTAACACTAACCTCTTAATGCTGAATGCCAAGCGAGGCAGCTGATAGTACCATTTTTGTAAGTCTTTAGTATGACTCAGCCGGGGATCGAACCCACGACCTCCTGCATCCGAGGTGGATGCTCTAACCACTAGGCCACCGGAGCAGTCTACATTTTTGTAATCTATGAAAGAGAAGTCACAATGACTAACATACAATTGTTACTTTCTGATGACCAGATGTCACACTGAGCTGAACAAATGTGCTTCTCATGGGTTAGCTTTTATCATCTTTGTTATTATCAGTGGTAATAACAGCCAGAACTTATCAAAGTGACAAATCTAACACCTAAGGTACACAAGCAGAAAAGACAAGCAGATTACTTTTACATGGATTAAAGTTAATTTATCAGCAAGTTGGAACAAATGCCAATGTATTGAATTTAGAACAAATATTTGTGACATTTCTTTCTGTTAACCCCATTATGTGACCACACTCATGGGGTGGGGGTAAACTTGACAGTTTTACACTAATATGGCAACCACTGGCTGTGGTAGAAGAGTGGCTGTCCTAGAGAGGTGCATGTAATTTTCAACACAATCTTGTTGGTGCCAAGGGATCCCAGCTATACGAGGGGGGGGGGTTTAGCTGCTGGTCAAGGGAGTCATTCAAGAAGGAAAATATTGCATATGTTACAGCTTTTCTTGTGTGTGGTTTACTACTTGAACCTTATTAATGGTCTGGTATTATATACAAAAATCAATAATCTCCAAATAATTCAGAATAGAACTTAGAGAATTGCAACATTCCATAATCCTGGTTTCTTTATAAGTCATCAAAATGAAGCTATTTATATAAGGATTGCAGTTATGTTAAAGGTAAAGGGATGAAAAGTTTGAAATACTAAATCACCATTTTAAAATATACAGCAAAATTCTGAATTGTAAATGATAAGCATGAAATCAAAGATCAAAGAAGACACTATAACCTTCAGTTCATGCTTCATCATCACAAGCCACAGGCAACAATTCATTCTTCATTAACATACCTTAATCACCCCTAGAAACCTTTGCCAAGATTTCCTCATTTTTCATGAGTATGCATTAAGAAAATTTTTCTCCTAATTGCGACCCAAAAGGACTTTTTCTTGCTGTCTGAATAAGCCAATCAAAGTTTTTATGCCAAACAGTCACTTGTCGATCAATAAAACTGTCACTTTCATAGAAATGTAGGAGATTGTAATGTTGTGTTGCTGATGATGCATTTTTGTCTATGAGTAAAATGAGGCATCTCAGCACAAGCAGCCATGAGTGATAAAGGGGTGAAGGTGGTTGTTGCCTGTGGTTTGTGATGACAGTCAAGCAAAGGCTCAAGTGTAGCTGTAAAGCTTTGACCTTGACCCCATGCAAAATAACAAAGGGGTGAGCAAGTACATATTATTTCAAAATATTAACTCAAAAACATTCTGCTGCAAAATGAATCATCTCTGCTTCAAAATATTAACTCAAAAATACCAAGTATCAACAGCATCAATGTAGTTAATGGAATACAGGTTAAACTTTCTTGAAAGATCACACCATCTGCACAAAAAAATAAATGGTCACTTAACACAGGTGGTCTTCCATGACAGGTCATAATGAATAATCTTTAAATCCATACAATAAGAATTAGGTCTCACAAGACAGGTGGTCTCTCATTACAGTGCTCATTAAAAACAGTTTTCACTGAATATGCAAATGGCTGATTAACTGAATGGCACATTAGTATA
This sequence comes from Megalonaias nervosa, assembly GCA_016617855.1. Taxonomy (NCBI): domain Eukaryota; kingdom Metazoa; phylum Mollusca; class Bivalvia; order Unionida; family Unionidae; genus Megalonaias; species Megalonaias nervosa. The sequence continues at coordinate 18,855 of JAECUM010025251.1, read as the reverse complement.
TTAAAGACCATTTGGTGCTCAGGCAATGAGAGCAAGGTTTCTTACCCAGGGAAATATCAGAGCAAGCTGACCCAGTCTTGTAGAGACAGGATTTGAACCTACAATCCACTAATTCCTGGTCTGGCATGCTAACTGCTGAACCACAACAGCTCTCTACAAGTACATGAAGAACTCTATCCTGAACCTTAAAGAACCCCACTACAATCACATGAAGAACTCTAACCTGAACTTAACAACTCAATACAAGCACATGACCACCTCTCACCTGAACCATAACAAACCAATCTAAAAGTACATGAAGAACCCTCACCTGAACCATAATAAACCTCTCTACAAGCACTTGAAGAACACTCAACTGAACCATAACAAACCACTCTACAAGTACATGAAGAACACTCAACTGAACCATAATAAACCACTCTACAAGCACTTGAAGAACACTCAACTGAACCATAACAAACCACTCTACAAGTACATGAAGAACACTCAACTGAACCATAATAAACCACTCTGCAAGTACATGAAGAACACTCAACTGAACCATAACAAACCACTCTATAAGTACATGAAGAACACTCAACTGAACCATAACAAACCACTCTACAAGTACATCAAGAACACTCACCTGAACCATAACAAACCACTCTACAAGTACATGAAGAACACTCATTTGAACCATAACATACCACTTCTACAAGTACATGAAGAACACTCATTTGAACCATAACAAACCACTCTACAAGTACATGAAGAACACTCAACTGAACCATAACAAACCACTCTACAAGTACATGAAGAACACTCAACTGAACCATAACAAACCACTCTACAAGTACATGAAGAACACTCAACTGAACCATAACAAACCACTCTACAAGTACATGAAGAACACTCAACTGAACCATAACAAACCACTCTACAAGCACTTGAAGAACACTCAACTGAACCATAATAAACCACTCTACAAGTACATGAAGAACACTCAACTGAACCATAACAAACCACTCTACAAGTACATGAAGAACACTCAACTGAACCATAACAAACCACTCTATAAGTACATGAAGAACACTCAACTGAACCATAACAAACCACTCTATAAGTTCATGAAGAACACCCAACTGAACCATAATAAACCACTCTACAAGTACATGAAGAACACTCAACTGAACCATAATAAACCACTCTACAAGTACATGAAGAACACTCAACTGAACCATAATAAACCACTCTACAAGTACATGAAGAACACTCAACTGAACCATAACAAACCACTCTACAAGTACATGAAGAACACTCAACTGAACCATAATAAACCACTCTACAAGTACATGAAGAACACTCAACTGAACCATAACAAACCACTCTATAAGTACATGAAGAACACTCAACTGAACCATAACAAACCACTCTACAAGTACATGAAGAACACTCAACTGAACCATAACAAACCACTCTACAAGTACATGAAGAACACTCACCTGAACCATAACAAACCACTCTACAAGTACATGAAGAACACTCACCTGAACCATAACAAACCACTCTACAAGTACATGAAGAACTCTCACCTGAACATAACATACCACTCTACAAGCACCTAAAAGAACTCTAAACTGAATCATAACAAACCTGTTGATGACTAGAGAGATAGCTACAATGATAATAATACTATCCACTATATGTTTCATTTTTCCACTAATGTGAGTTAAGCAATAATGGAGATAACTAATTACAGTTATTGCCTTCATAATATACCACACAGCAGGCGATAATAACACTTGGAAATGATGTGGTTCAGTAGTTAGGCTTGAGACCAAAAGGGTGCAGGTTTGAATCCTACCATCGAACCAGCCGGAACAGCTATCGTGGTGCATTTGGCAAGGCACATTACCGCCATTGCCATGGCAATAAAAACTACTTGTGTTGCTGTGCCACAAAACCAAACTGAGTTTATTTTATTTTACTTTATTTTATTTTTATTTTACTGGTGTAGATTATTGGTTGCTTTGGGAAAAATGAAGATAATGATAAAGTAAATTTACAGGTAATGGAATCTGTAAAAGCTCTCTACTTTGAATGCTTCATTTAATCTAACATAATGGGAGATACAGGGTAGTCCAAATGTTACTGGCAATAGATTTGAATTGTCAAATTTGACCTAAAATTGGCACCATCCAAAAGGAATAATGATAAACCTCTGGGAAGGAGGTAGTGTGAGACTAATTTAAGAAAATCAAGGATTGATGGATTGTTATCTAAATCTGATACATCTTGAAATTTATGATCTAGGCTGGAAAAAAGATTAAGCAAAGTGGTCTTTTGTAATCAACTGAAATCAACAGTGGCTTCCAAAGAAGTGGTTTAGATGTGTGTTTCAATTCCGCCAGTTTGCCTTAGAATGTATGAAAGAAAATTATTATTCTCCAGCTGATAATGCATGTAGAACAATTGAAGGTAGTCATTTAAATTCTCCTGTGTTGAGTAATCAGACTTTTCAGTCCAAGAACACTTGTTTCAACTCAGAATTACCCCTGATTAGAAGTGAACAAACTCTCTTGTAAACCAGTCTATCAACATGAGGCCCAAGTCGGCATGAGATCACTCACCTGGCAAACATCTGCCTAACAGCCAAATACAAAAGTAGTTATTGGCCAAGAAATCTGGGTCAAGACGATACGTTCTGTTGAAATTTCATTCAAGGCTATTGATTTTATGTGATAAAAGTCCTTCATACCAGGATGTTCTCTGCCAAGTTTGGTTCAAACTGGTCCAGTGGGTTTTTTATAGAAAAGACTGAAACAACCAAGTGTGTGTGTGTGTGTGCGTGCGTGCGTGCATGCATGTGTGTGTGTGATTTGGATTTTCAATGTAGCTTTAACAATTTTGCAGTCATATCACTACAATGTCTGCAGTATGGCAGTTTATAGCGATGTCTAGCACTGGGGCATCATGCCACAGACACATAGTACCATTTCCCACCCAGTCACATTATTCTGACACCAGGCCGACCATTCCTAACACTAACCTCTTAATACTGAGTGCCAAGTGAGGCAACTGCTAGTACCATTTTTATAAGTCTTTGGTATGACTCGGTCAGGGTTCGAACCCACGACCTCCCGCATCCAAGGTAGATGCTCTAACCACTTAGGCAAAAAATCAACGTTGATGGATGCATGAAGGATGGAAATAGGACCATACCATGAACTCATTTGGCCTTGCAGCAACGTGAATTAAAATTCACAAGTGTGAAGTCCAAAATATCTAACAGTTTGACTTGTGATGATATCCCATCTGTCAAATCATTGCTTTCTGATTATGTAATTCATTTTCAGCATTAATTTGACCATGGAAACATAGCAGACTGAATTTAAATAGATTTAGACAACTCTACCCATACCTGGTGCAAACAGCCCTGAAGGGTTTTGTCTAAGAACTTTTCAAAAAGTTTTCGAAGACTTTCAAGAGTATTCATTCTTGTGGAAATTAAATTTTCACCATATGTTACTTATTTAGCACTGCATACCGGTAAATCGGTACAAAAGTAGACGAAAAAACCCATAACCAATCAGCAGGCTACAAAAGCAAAGGGACACTACTCCATCTAGCAAACCACCTGTGTTGTGTTATTTAATTCACCCAATTTTATCCCACTATTTAATGTATTCATAATTATTTTAAAAAATCTGTACATAACAATAAATCCTAATTTTAAACAGTCGTATGGTTTTTTCAATTTTAACAGTCATATACCCTCAAAAGAATTAATGGAGTTTTTCAATAAATTCATGAATTTTCTAAACAACACATCAGATTCAAGGATTTTACAAGGTTGTATGAAGCATGCCATATTGCTCAAGCAAAAGGAAAACAGTTAGCACCACTGCTTCTGTAAAATTAACCATTACTTGGGGAAATACGGTTCTCATTAGCCCTTTAGCTCCACCTGATGTTTGTTTTCATAAGATGATACCTAGCCCTAGTGATGAAAGAAGCATTTCTGCAGTTATTTATGCATATGGTGAAATCCTCAAAGAAAATTGCAAGCCAGACCTCCACACTCAAAACCCATTCAATGACTTTTAATTGGCTTCTAGACTATTTTAATCCTGTCAAAGCTTTGATAAAATTTAATATCCCAATTTCCTTTTTTAAAATCTTTTTATTGTTCTTAGCATAGAGTGAAAATCTAAAATGAAATGTTGTGGTTACGATGCTTTTGCTATTCCGTCAAACTTCTCTTAACCAAACTCTGAATATCAAAATTTTTGGAAAGTGTGTTTTCAAAATATTTCTAATATGTCTATAAAGAACACTGCATGATTGTTCATTTGATATGAAATTTATGACATTAAGTTGAATATTATATGCTATTTGGTATGAAATTTATGACACTTTGTTGAATAAGATTATATGCCATTGATATGAAATTTATGACTTCAAGTTGAATAATATACTATATGCCATTTGATATGAAATTTATGACACCAAGTTGAATATTATATACCATTTGGTATGAAATTTATGACACTATGTTGAATAAGACTATATGCCATTTGATATGAAATTTATGACACCAAGTTGAATAATACTATATCTCATGAATAATACTATATCTCATGAAGAGCCCCAAGTGGCCGAGTGGTCTAAAGCACTCACCATTATGGATCATTGCCATTTCACCTCTCCAGCGTGGGTTCGAGTCTCAGGTTCAACCAATGTGGGTATGTGAGAAAGCATGCCAGTAGCTTCTCGTGGGTCGGTGGTTCTTTCCAGGGTTTTCTCAGGTTCTTCCTCCACCATTGATACTGGCCGCCATGTATAGCCTATCTTGTGCTGAAAAATGGCGTTAAACCCTACAACAACAACAACAACAACATGAAGAGCTTGAATGGCATTTTTTATTATTCAATTAGATACAGATTTCCTTTCAAGTTTGAAATTGCATGTATGTAATGACCTTGCATTAGTCAGTACTGTTGCTTTGTGACACTAGTGTTTTACTGGCGTGACCAAGGTTTTTAAGTATATGACATCATGATGGTAATAAAGGTGACAATTGTGTGATAAATAAAATAAAGACTCAATTATCTATACTCTTAAATGTGACATAACCATTTTCTTGCCCCAATACAAATCAGATAGTTTATATTCGACAGTGGTCTCTCACTATAAAAACCCCTAAGTATAAAGCTGCATACTCTATAACAGTCTTGGATCGCATTCCCTTGGTAAAACCTTTTTATTCTTACTGAAATTATTTCATTGTACTTTATTTAGTTCTTAGTTAATTTATAAAATTACTACAGCTCTACCCCTTCATAACACAACAATATTTCAGTAATATTGATACAATGTCTGCAGTGTGACAGTTTACAGTGATGTCTAGCATCACACTGCAGACATACAGCATAATGTCCCACCCAGTCACATTATCCTGACACCAGGCCAATCAGTCCTAACACCAACCTCATGCCTAGTGAGGCAGCTGTTAGTTCCATTTTTATAAGTCTTTGGTTTGACCATTCATTCACGATAACAAGATTTTCATGATGGCCATTTTGGATGTCTGAGCAGCACCATTTTCATTTAGGACCAAGCAGACCATGGGATAAATGTGTGTGTGAAGTTTCATGGCAATCCTTCTAGTAGTTTGGCAGGAGTAGTGTTAACAAACTTGCGCTTACTGATAAATAGATCACAAACTGCTGGATTTTTTTTGTTTAGCTTTGAATAACTAAATAATGCAGTTCCACAGAGCACTATTTAAAACCAAACCTTACATGAAGCTAACAGTAATTCTTATATATTGTAAACCGAAAAAAAAAATTACATCATGAGGACATCCATGCTGTACATAAAGAAAAGCAATAACTAAATCAAAGCCAGAATGGTGCAAACAATCAATGCCTGAATATAAGTCACAATATCAAGGCATTGGTTGGTAAATTACCATACTCAGTGGCCAAAAGTGGCATCTGTCAAGCAGCTATCACACAGGCATTTCTAATGGCTTCCAGTTCAATCAGCTAGGTATAAATTGTTGCCTAATCAGGTGGTCAGGGAAATGCCTAATGGAGTAAGATGGTGAAACAGAGAGTAATTACCGTATATACTAGCTTATAAGCAGAGTCCTAATGCAAACTGCACAGATCCAGATCTGTCATCACATATTGCAGTTTGTTAGGAGTAATCAGTAAAATAAATTTAAAAAAGAAAAACAGCATAAAAAGTGATCTGCCAGTGCATTATGCAATAGCAGATCTTGGTCTACAGTTGTTTGCAGTTGGACTCAACTAATAAGCAGGTACTATATAATATGCATACAAAAATAACTCTATAATTTGAACATTTCGACTATAATATTAATGAAATATTCACAATGAATCATGTTTTAATCACTGAGAAATGTTTCAGAATGAAAAATGTTTTTGAGTAGATATGAGGACAAGTTTGAAGAGCATTCTGTTATTTAAAGGGGTTAGCTGACACCCATTCACCAGCAGTTAGAACACTACAACTGAAATCCATTCACCAGTAGTTCAAACATGATAATTGACATCCATTCACCAATAGTTAAAATACTATTGCTGACATCCATTCACCAGGAGTTCAAACACTATAGTTGATATCCGTTCACCATTATTTCAAACACTATAGCTGGCATCCATTCACAAGGAGTTCAAACACCATAGCTGACATTCATTAACCAGAGTTCAAACACTAGATCAGATATCCATTCACCAGGAGTTCAAACACTATAGCTGACATCTGTTGAGTGTGAGTTCAAATACTATAGTTGACATCCATTCAACAGGAGTTCAGGGTCCTGAGTAGCCGAGTGGTCTAAAGTGCTCACCATTACAGATCACTGTCATCTCACCTCTGTCAACATGGGTTCAAGTTTCAGATTCAGCCAATGTATGTGTGAGAAAGCTTGCCAGTAGCTTCTCATGGGTCGGTGATTCTTTCCAGGGTTTTCTCGGGTTCCTCCTCCACTATATATACTGGCCGCCATGTATAGTCTATTTTGTGCTGAAGAATGGTGTTAAACCCTACAACAACAACAACAACAACAACAGGAGTTCAAACACTATAGTTTATATCCATTCAACAGGAGTTCAAACATTATAGTTAATGTCCATTTACCAGGAGTTCAAACATTATAATGTCCATTTACCAGGAGTTCAAACTTATAGTTAATGTCCATTCATCAGGAGTTCAAACACTACAGCAATACCAATCAAACATTTCACATAAACAGTGAGAACAAACATCAACTACCTGCTTATGTTTGCCTTACTTTGATGAGTCAGGCATTAATTGTTTTTACACCATTTTATCTTTGGCTGTAAACCATATTGCAAAAATTCAGTCAAATCTTGAATGGCTGACAAAGGTATGAACTGTTTTGTATCTGGTACCACCTTTCCTGATAAAATGTTGTTAATGTCCTGCCATTAGGGTACCATTAAACTGATATGTGAAGTAACTAGAAATACAAGCCACTGTAACAATACAAAGCAACTCCATTGTGAATCTTAAAGGTGTCCCAATTTGTGCTTTCAAATGCAACCAAATCTTTTACTATCAAAACCCAGTCCATCTGGCTGGAATGATAACAGTAAATCACAATTATTCAGACCTTTCTTATGTTCCCTGTTTCCCTTTGATCCAAGCCTTGAGAGGCTGGCCTTATCCTCAAGAACCCAGATTAAGACATTAAGATTGATCTGTTGTATGTTTCATGTATCAGTTCACACCTCAACCTCCTTCCATCTTTCTTCAATAGGATGGATCATCATTTATAATTAACAAGAGACCCAAATGGAGTATGACTCTCAAGTGACTTACTGTGGAGACATATGCATGAGTAATTTTCTAATAAAATTATGTGTGGATAAATTAATGAGATGAAAAGTTTCTCTTGAGAGCTGGGAGACCTTAGTGAACAAGAAACCAATGAAAGATGGTACACTAAAGTGATTCACTGTGGAGATAGACGTGTGTCTGTTTCTAAAATAAAGATATGACTAGATGAATAAAAATCAGACTAAATGCTAAGTTGCCACTACGATTATGAGGCTCTAGTTAACAAAAAATCCAGATAAGACTGCATAACTCAAATGACTTATCACAGACATAGATGCATGTGCACTTTTTAAAAATAAAATTTGAGCCATAGGACTTCATCAAGATTGTGAAGATAAATACATATGCAATTTTTAAACAGAAATACAGATGGATAAATGGTAGATTCAATGATCAATAGATTGTGACTATGAACACATTAGCAAACAAAAAGTAACAATTAATACAAGGAAAAAGTTCTCATTTAGGTTGTAGAAAGACTGCAGTTTGCAACAGATCCTGACACATGAAAGTACTACAGTAAAACCTGTCTTGAGAGACCACTGCTATGAGAGACCACCTGCCTTGAGAGGCCAGGTTCTCCATGTACAGATTAATTGATGATATAATGTTATGACATGTCATGAGAGACCACCTGTCATGGGAGACCATTATGTTTTAGCAAAAGGGGTGGTCTTTCAAGATAGGTTCTACTGATCCTTAATGAAAAGAGTCTAACTATTATTAATAAATATGCAAATTAATACATGTATTCAAATAAAAGTAAAGTCTTGAGGAGTGTTTCAATTGCTTTGGCAGGCTGGGCTGAAAAATTATCTCTGGGAGCCTTGTTGACCTGAGAAGTCAAAAGCTTTGCTAGTCAATTAAAAGTTTTTGCTACTTGCCTAAATTTTGTATCAAATATAAATCTTGGTTGGTTGGTTGGTTGGCTTGTCAGTTGGTTGGTTGATTGGTTGGTATCAGTTTTAAGTGCACTTTCAGGACTTTATTGGCTATATCTTGCTGAGGAAATGAAACTATGCCATTCCCAAGGTCACACAATGTCAACCCAGGCTGGCTTGAGTCGGTATCAAACCTGTGCTGCTTGGATTACAAAGCTGACACTCTACAGACTGAGCTAGCATGGCTCCCACCATATAAAGAAAAAAAAAATGAAGATTTTTGCATGCCATTTCATGAAAACCTTGGTGTTTGGCAAACAGAAAATATTAAGATGCTCTTGGCAAGGCTTGATGGCTACAAGGTATGATTACCCCCAAGGTACAAATTGTACCAAATTGAAGACTGTTGTTAATGCAAAGTTTAGACCTGAAAATTTCTATTTAACTATATGGATATGTAATTTTGTAGATGAGAAACCCCTTATATTCCCCAATTCTCTGAGCAGCAATGACTTGGTGGTGTTGAGATATAACCAGTGTTGCAGTTTACAGAATATTAAAAACATGGAAGAGAATTTATCCCCTTGGGTTATGATTTAATTACCTGAAAGTGCCAAGAATCTACAATTATGCTGCAATTACCCTAGTAATACAGAGACAATAAAAATATACTAGATCACACACCATGACAAGGTCTACAAATAGTTCCTGATTTGAGTGCCTTTATAATAAAACAAATTAGATGTACCTTATATTTGATTATTTGATTAGATGTGCCTTACATCTGATTATTTGATTAGATGTACCTTACATTTGATTATTTGATTAGATGTACCTTACATTTGATTATTTGATTAGATGTACCTTACATCTGATTATTTGATTAGATGATTAGATATACCTTACATCTGATTATTTTATTAGATGTGCCTTACATTTGATTAGATGTACCTTACATTTGATTATTTGATTAGATGTACCTTACATCTGATTATTTGATTAGATGTACCTTACATTTGATTATTTGATTAGATGTATCTTACATTTGATTAGATGTACCTTACATCTGATTATTTGATTAGATGTACCTTACATTTGATTATTTCATCAGATGTACCTTACATTTGATTATTTGATTAGATGTACCTTACATTTGATTATTTGATTAGATGTACCTTACATTTGATTATTTGATTAGATGTACCTTAAATCTGATTATTTTATTAGATGTACCTTACATTTGGTTATTTGATTAGATGTACCTTACATTTGATTATTTGATTAGATGTACCTTACATCTGATTATTTCATTAGATGTACCTTACATCTGTTGTCTTTAAAGCATGTGATTTGGAGATTCCCAAAGGGCAGTAGAGAACAGGGAAAGATGGTTGTTGTTGTGGGGCTTAACACCATTTTTCAGCACACGATAGGCTATACATGGCGGCCAGTATTAAATGGTGGAGGAAGAGACCAGGAAATCCCCGGAAAGAACCACTGACCCACGAGAAGCTACTGGCAAGCTTTCTCACATACCCACATTTGCCGAATCCTAGACTCGAACCCACGCAGACAGAGGTGAGATGGTAGTGATCCGTGACAGACAGCGCTTTAGACCACTCGGCCACTCGGGGAAAGATGGAGAGAATTGGTTGTAAAGTCAACTGTGGTGCTCCAACAGATGTCTTAGTTCAAGGGATTGATGATGAAGATGATGATGACCTTACATCTGATTATTTGATTAGATACATCTTACATTTGGTTATTTTATTAGATGTACCTTACATCTAATTAGATGTACCTTACATTTGATTATTTCATTAGCTGTACCTTACATTTGATTATTTCATTAGATGTACCTTACATTTGATTATTTCATTAGATACACCTTACACTTAATTTTTGATTAGATACACCTTACATTTGATTAGATATATCTTACATTTGATTAGATGTACCTTAGATTTGTTTCAACTATGGCCGGAGATTCATTTTTACTGAAAGAAAGAAGGAGGGAATACAATTTTTCTCATATGCAATATTTTGGATTGTCAGTTTTGGTTCAGTTTGCTGTTTTCCGGTACATCAAAGCATCACAACTCCTGCCACTGATAGTTGTTTTTCACATCCAATCATCACAGGAAGTGTTATCATTTCAAATGCAGCAAAATTAAAACTTTCCATAATCTCTTAAAACAATACTGGAGTAAGTTACATTTCACCTCAAAATCACATTAACATATCATACAATTACACAGTATGTCTGATGTCAAATGCTTTAGCTGTTATTACATTTTTCTGTAATTAAGAAACAAATCTTCTAATTTCCGGCGGATATTAAAAAAGAAAATAGTTACTTATTTAAAGCTGAATCTCATAAGACAATAATGAACACAAATCATACTGATTTATAAAGATGGCAACCCTGGTAATTACTCTAATTACTGATCTCACTCACCAAAATGCAGTATACACTGCACAACACCACATTATAGTGAGGACAGCATTATATACTGAACCATGGTCAAGAGGGAAAGATCAAAATTTGTCAAATAATGGTATTCTGAAAAAGAAATACAGATATAGCACCAAGTTTCATAAGGTCTTCTTTTAATCCATACTGTTATACATTGGTATGATTTTGGTCATAGGGTCCATTTTGGTACCATGTTCTAACTGGAATAACATTATAATGAAGTGCATTATATCAAGGGAGAGCTTTACATCAAAAGAATCAGCAGAATGGACAATTATGTAAAAACAGATACCCCATCAACTGCAAGAAGATTTGTGGGACCTGTTAAATCCATATTATCAAACTGTATAAAATAACTTTTCCTCCACAAATTCAAAGAAACAAGAAAGTGTGATTGAATCACATAAAGTCCTGTTTAAGATGGAGCTCTAAAAAGTAACTCCCAGAGTAAAGATTTAAAACTGATAGACACTTTAAAACACTGTTAATAATGGAGTAGAAGAGATGAAACCCCAAAAATACTCAACTTCTGGTTTCAAGAAACTGCCATTCTAAATACATGTATTCAAAATTGATTCAAAATGGGATGTAACTCTATGAGAATAAAGTTGGAAAGACAAAACCTTAAGGTATCACTACACTAACCGACTCAACAACTGTTAATAATCCTACCACACCCAATGTTCCCGCTAAGCTGCGCACGTGCGCAGCTTGTTTGATGTCTTAGCGCAGCTTGTTTGATGTCTTAGCGAATGTATGTTGTTTGATGTCATGCAATCTGCTCAGTGGCCTTTGCTCGGCACTCACTAGTGTACATGCCTTAGAGGGAACATTGACCACAACCGCAATGAAAATCATTAATATTAATTTCTAATTCTTCCTGGAGATATGTTAACCAATGAAGAATATTACAACACTCAACAATAAGAAACATTATAGCCCAAAAAAAAAATAAAACGTTTATAGAGTTCAACCTCTTCACTATTCGCATAGGCTCACAGAGCAAACAGGTGTGATTTGGCCAGTTCTGGAAAGGTCACTTGCCCTATAAACATCAGTCATTTCATTCAGATACAACTGAAAATGCAACATAACCTCATTTTTTTTAAGTACTGTGTCAACACAACATATGCTGATTTTGTTACATGTTGTGTCAACATAACCTATGCTGATTTTTTTTACATGTTGTATGAACGAAACCTATGCTGATTTTTGTATATGTTGTGTCAGCATACGATATGCTGATTTTTGCATATGCTGTCAACATAACCTATGCTGATCTTTTGTACATGTTGTGTCAATGTAACCTATGCTAATTTTTTTGTACATGTTGTGTCAACATAACCTATGCTGATTTTTATACATGTTGTGTCAATATAACCATGCTGATATTTTGTATATATTGTGTCAACATAAACCATGCTGATATTTTTACATTTTGTCAAAGTCAGTGCTAAACATAAGCCAGATAGTCTTCGAGCATCTGAACATATAATTAATGAGCAGGATTTCATAAAAAGTAAGAAAATGATGGGAACATATTAAGAACTTAATTAGTGTAGTGGTTGCTTGAAGAACTTCATATAATGCAGCTCAATGACAAATGGCATTGAATTATGTCATGGGGTTGCTGAACTACACTGATTACAAAAAGTCTGGATATGCAGAGATATGGAAAAGGACTGATGAATGGAAAAGGTAATTACATGTATTAATGGACTTCAACATAATTACATATACTAATGAACCTCAATGTATAATTACATGTAGGACTTGTACATAATTACATGTACCAGTGAACTTCAGTGTAATTACATGTACTAATGGACTTCAACCTAATTACATGTACTAATGGACTTCAACATAATATGTACTAATGGACTTCAACATAATTAAATGTGCTCATTGACCTTGATGTAATTAATGTACTATGGACTTCAACATAATCACATGTAGGACTTCAACATAATTACAGTCCAATGGACTTCAATGTAATTACAAATAATGGACTTAAACATAATTACACATACTAACGTCTCATTGTGTACCCCTATGAAAATTATAATTTTGCAACCTGCAGACAAATGAAAGTTCATTCAGCCTGTTGACATATGGGTGTTTGAAAATGAACAAATCTGTCTGCCTTTGTTTCACATTTGCTTTAGTCTATTTACACAGCTGTTTTGCAGATACCTGTACAGGTACATACATTTTGATTGACATATGTTCTGCAACTGTTAGTGAAATGCAAACTGAATCAACAATCTGAATCTACGGGTTTATTAGATTCATGCATGAAAATATGTTAATTACCTGAAATTGTATACATTAGACTTTCCTGTGGGCCAGGTGTGAGCAAATTATTGTAATACACAGCCAGCTAGTCAGTAATATGATAAGATTGATATTTTTCATCAAAATGGAATTGGAAAAGATAAACCATCTTTTGGCAGATATCAGTTTTTCACTCTCTTCAGTTGGTAAATAGGGCAATAAATGGCTGTGTATCAAAACTGCTCAAGTGTTTATGTTTAGGCCAAAGGAAAAATAACCATGTTTCTGGTAACCTGTTCTATCCTATTTTAATGGGCTCCAATCCTACGACATTTTATCGCATAAACACACACACACTAGAAAAGAACCAAGAAATAAACTGAATAAAAATGGCATGAATAAAAATGAAAAATTAGTTCCAACCTTCTAACCCAATTTTTTTATTACACCATTATCGGAACCACACATAGGAAATCTGATTGGCATTCTTTGGAGTTTTTTTCTAAATGTTTATTCTTTGGAGTTTTTTTCTAAATGTTTATTCTCTCTCTCTCTCTCTCTCTCTCTCTCTCTCTCTCTCTCTCTCTCTCTCTCTATATATATATATATATATATATATATTTGTATGAATGATGACCTCAACAGCCTTACTAAATTGATTGTGAAAATACATATGGAGTCACTCATTTTCACGCAAGCATATATTTAATGGTCAAGAAGCATGTACCTAGTGTAATTGCTATTTTTCATTGGTTATCAATTTCTGTAGATTTTGTGATTGTTGCAAAACCTCAAATATGAAGACTGATACCAGAATAATCCATTTCCAATCCACAAATTTAAGTACAGGTATCAACAATGATCCTTTTCCAATCCACAAATTTAAGTACAGGTATCAACAATGATCCTTTTCCAATCCATAAATTTAAGTAAAGGTATCAACAATGATCCTTTTCCAATCCACACAATTAAGTACGTATATCAAAAAAATAGTATTTTTTAGAGAAACCACAAAAATTTAAATACATAAATATATTTTTAAAAATCAGAGTCATTGCATTTACAAGCAAACAAAGCTGACTTTAACTGTGTTCTGGTAAGAGTAAAACCAGAAAGGTGTGAACAGCCACAAATGCGAGATACTAGAATTATGGACTGAGACAAGTTTAATAGATTGTTTAGTTATTACAAGGTTATCCTTATTCTGTTTGGAATATCTCATCAAATGACCATGGTGGTTACCCTACAAGCCTTAATTATTGGGCTGCAAACTGTATCATACTTCCTCATTTATCTTCCCACAAGCCTTAATTACTGGGCTGAAAAATGTGCTCTAAATCTTCATTTATTGCCCACAAGCCTTAATTACTGGAGTGCAAAATGTGATGTACATCTTCATTTATCTACCTATAATTGCAAGGCCTCCAACTTGTGACACTGGAAAATGTCTGCCTGATTTAATAAAAAGAGTTTATATTTTTTTTATATATCTTCAAGTGCATAACAAGTTCTACCAAATTAAACACTGTATTCTTAACAATTCAGATCTTGGCTTAATGTGGTCTTGGAGACAGAGCAAACAAACGAACTCAGAGAAAACCCCAACCTCAGATGATATGCAATTAAATTAACCTTGTACATGTTAAATCCATGGATCGAACTCAAGAATGTAGAAGTGCAAAGCAAGTGTGTTGAATCACTGTGTTATCAAGAAGCCAAGGAGGAGATAAAAACAGATTTGTCACTTATCCATAATTTATTAGCCTCTGAAAAGCTCCATATGGGCCTGTATAGTACAGCTCTCTCTTACTATAACATGGTAGTTGAGGTCCATAACTGCTGACTGCATTATGTATAGAACCATGTTATTCTGAGAACAGTTTAATCATAAAAGCTAATCCAACATGTGAACCACCACTCTGGTAGCCTAGTGGCTAGAGCATCTGCCTCAGATGCGGGAGGTCGTGGGTTTGAATCCTGGCCTAGTCATACCAAAGACTTATAAAAATGGTACCAGCACCTGCCTTACTAGGCACTCAACATTAAGAGGTTAGTGTTAGGACTGTTTGGCCTGGTGTCGGGATAATGTGACTGGGTGGGACATCATGCTACGTGTCTGCGGCCAGACATCACTGTAACTGCTACACTGCAGACATCATAGCGATATGACTAAAATTTTTTTAAAGCTACATTAAATATCCAAATCACACACACACACATACACACACACACACCATCATGTGAACCAGTATGGTTTTACAAACTGAAGTTGTCATACAAAACTACTTGGATGTAATTTGTGCCTGTTGAGAAATAATCATCCAAGAATAAAATTAATTGGTGTTAAGGATAAAAAGATGTTAATGAATGAGTCTATTTCAAGAAATTTTACCAAAATATTCATTACAGTATACATGTTTACAAGTCTGAACTTGATTACTCGTACATCCCTCACAATATTGTTATTGTTATGGTTTTTACGCCATTTTTCAACACACAATAGGCTATATATGGCGGTCAGTTTAACTGGTGGAAGAAGAATTGGGGAAAAACCCAAAAGAACCAATAACCCAGAGGAAGCTAATAGCAAGCTTTCTCACACACCCACACTGGTTGAGCCCGAGATTCAATCACACGTGGACAGAAGTGAGACAGAAGTGATCGGCAAAGGCAAGCACTTTAGACTACTCGGTCATCCACCCATACAATGTGAAAGCATGGCCACCTGGACTCCCCCTCATTCAATGTGAAAGCATGGCCACCTGGACCCCCTCATACAATGTGAAAGCATGGCCACCTGGACCCCCCCATTCAATGTGAAAGCATGGCCACCTGGACCCCCCTCATACAATGTGAAAGCATGGCCACCTGGACACCCCCATTTAATGTGAAAGCATAATGTAACAGTATCAAAATACTAGAAATACACAATACTGTATGCAGTGTTGATGAGAGATGATTTATAATGGTCTATAATGCATATTTACCAATAAAAATTACAATCTCTAGTACACACTTTAATACTTTTAAATTGCTTTACTTGTTCAAATTTTGTAAAAATCATTAAAAAAAAAACATTTTTATACAGTCAGCCTAGAGATTTAAATATTTTACATATTCTGTCTATGAGCACACTGTAATAATTCCAATTTATACTAATTTTATATAATATTATACCAATTCTGCATCATTTATACTAACTTTATATCATTTTATATTAACTTTATATATATTTATATTAACTTTATATCATTTTACATCAACTTTATATAATTTATATAAATTCTATATCACTTTATATTAATTTTATATCAATTTATATAAACTTTACATCAATTTATATAAACTTAAATATCATTTTACATTAACTTTATATCAAATTTAGTCCATGTTTTTGATATATCACAGCTAAGCACTGATTTTTTAAGTAAGACTTTGTCAGAAAGTTTTAAAAATCTTTTCATCAGAAAATGTACATACCCGTAGAATTATTTGCATACCATACATAGTTAAGTCTCTATAGTAAGATATACACCTCTGAAACTCTCCCATGTTGCTAATTAAAAAGCATAAATAACTGTAGGTCAAAACTACTGATCCAGAGACCTTGACATTAGTATGGCATGAATGAAATCCAACCTAATCAAATTATTTTCTTCAATGAACACAAACAATACACCTGCATAACCTCAAGATTAAAGGTGAGATAACTCCACATCTTCCCTCCCCTGAGCTGTTAATGACATATTTATCACACGATCATATTACCTTTGGCATTGTGATAAAACCTACCTTATTCAGTACACAGCTCTGGCCTAAATCACACAAAAGGTTTGCCATATGAAGTGAATGTTACAACTTTAGAACACCCCTGTGGGCTCCCAAATGTAGCACAGGCTTGATACACCTTCTCATTTATAATAAAAAGCCACTAATGGAAGTACAAACTACAGTGATTCAGTGACAAGTATGCCACACTCGTGATTGAAATTATGCAGGTTCGATCCTACCAATGGATCTGCCTGGTTCAGCTACGATGATGGGCAAGGCACTTTAATCCATATGTCTCAGCACTAAATAACCTACTTGAGTTGTTGTGAAATAAAACACAAGACCAAGCCAACACAACTGTAGAAATTATAGATTTAACTTAATTTTTCAATTTATAAAATATTTGGGAGCACAAATAATGCAAGAAACTTTATTCATACTTAAAATAATCAGCTCAAAAAACTATTTATTATATCAGGTAATCATACAGTATGAATTAATTATTATATCAGATAGTAATACAGTATTAATTAATTAATTATGCCAGATAGTATTACAGAATTAATTAATTGTTATACCAGATAGTAATGCAGTATGAATTATTATAGCAAATAGTAATACAGTATGAATTAATTATTATACCATATAATCATACAGTATGAAAAGTAAGTTGTTCTAATTGAAAGATCTTCAAGTTTCAATGACTAATGTACAAATCTTTCTTGGGAGCTGTGGTAACTCGGTTGGAAATGTATCAGACTCCTGATCCAAGGGTCACAGGCTTGATACCCAACCAGGCCAACCTGGGTCATCTGTCTTACCAAGTGATTTTGGAAGAGGTACTAAGTTTCCACTTCCTTGGCTTGTATGTGCCATTAAAACCAACAAAAGAAAAAAAGAAAGAAACTATATGATTTCTAAATGAGCATCCTGCTGGATGATAATTACATGAAACAAACTTTCTGCATTACCTTTTCTAAACCCTATTTTGTCTTCATGCTAAGTATCAGTGCAATGACAGATATGACAAAATTAAAAAGTTACTTAATACTTGAACCACAACATTCACGAACCACTGCATCATATGATATATTTCATACAGCATTTATTAGTATTTTTTCAGGTGAAATTAAATTTTTTTTAAAAATATGTCTTTTCTATGGTACCTAAAAATTTTAATAAGAAAAAAACTGTACAAAAATTTAAAACACATTCTAATTTTAATGGATTAATGGTGCATAAAATGCTGAAGTACAATATATAAGTCTGATCTAACTCAAACTGCACAGAGCCTGATGTGTCATAAAATAACACACTGGCAGATCCGAGTCTATGCAGTTTGTTAAGACTTAAATCAGTAGAACAAATAACATGGATCCTATCTGCCAGCGCATTATGTGACAGCACATTAGGGTCTCTGCTTGCAGTAGGATCCAACGTAAACATGAGTATATACGGCATTTAACTTTCTCAAAAATGGATATTTGCACATAGTTGATAGTCCAAACAATCCAAGTCCATGAACAAACTTTTAACTCCATAAGCACTTTCTAACACTATACATATTTATTTCAATATCCA
>JAECUM010025250.1:0-17027 GCA_016617855.1 Megalonaias nervosa | reverse complement strand
CACCCAGTAAAATCTGGCTTCTAGGGGTGGATTGATGATATTTTTTGAAGCGGTATTGTAAGAACGAAGGTTTAAAAAACAAATACACAAACAACTTTATTCACTGTTTTTTTTATCAAATTGTTATCATACATGTTAACCTCCCTGATGGGAGGGTTTTCTTCTGGACATGAGTGGTGTCTCCTGTCCCTTCCATTACTTACTGAAATCTCCCTTGTACACAAAAGTTTCTCGAAAGATTACATTTTATCCCTTTTTTTCACAGGTAGCTTCCAGTGTAGTATATTTTTATTGTCATACTGCCTTTGATCAGGTGACTTTGAACTGGCTGAGGCAAGGCAGGATGATTTCATTGCTGATTTCAAGCAGCAGTAAACAACATCCCTTTGATTTTGTCAGCAGGGTTGGCTAGCTTCAGTTTTTGAAGTCTGCTGGCATGGATTATACTATGTTTGCTAAGAAGTTATTATGAAAGGATTAAAGAGAGATTATTCAGTATGAAAAGAGCTCATTCAGCATTAAACAAAGCTGGTTTGGTTTAATGTTTAAAGTTTGTCAAAATGTCTAAGTATGTGTTTTCTCCCAGTGCTAAAACACCAATATCTAAGCAAATAAAATATCACAAGAAATTTAATGATGGATGGATACAGGAATTTCAGTGGTTGGAATCAAGTTCAAAGGACATGAATATGCATTCTTCCCTTCCTGTAAAGCTAATTTTAAAATCTGACATTGTGGCAAGAATGACATTACATGTCATGAAGCATATTAAAACATATTCTATGTGACAGCATATAGACAGTCACTGAAATCCATGTTTGCGAAATCTGCATCAAATGTGCATAAAGATATATGAGCCAGTACACTTTGCCAGTTTTTTTGCCAAACATAATCTTCTGTTAATGGTAGCCGATCATTTTTTAGATCTATTGAAAATAATGTTCCAGACTCAGAAATCACTCAAACATTCTTTTTGAAATAGATGAGAACAACTCACAATTTGACTCAAGCTTTAGGATCTTCATTGGGTAAGAAAGTTGAAGACATGTGCCACAATGCCATTCTCACTGAAAATCCTCCCTCTTTTGAAGTCCAAACACCCAATAAAATTTTCAATTCCGCCTATTTGTTCCAAGCTGACTTCACTGATCAGTGACAGGTATGCATCATAGTATCTCTAATTTAATGGAAAGCATCACTATACATAAGAGTAATTTTTTCATGGCATCATCAGCAGTTAAGAATTTGGTTTAGGTTTTGCATTTGCATATATTTATTACACTTCTTGATATGCCATACTAGATATTAATCATTTTTATATGCCACACTAGGTATTAACCATCTTGATACACCACACCAGATATTAATCATCTTGATATGCCAGACTAGGTATTAATCATCTTGATATGCCATACTAGATATTAATCACCTTGATATGCCACACTAGATATGAATCATTTTGATATACCATACTAGGTATTTATCATATTGATATGCCATAATGTGTATTAATCATCTTGATATGCCATATTGGATATAATCTTAATATACTATACTATATTTTAATCATCTTTGTAACAGACCAAATTTTTAGGTTGATATCTGTTTGGTTATTGCTAATCTCTGTAGGCAACATTTAGCTAGACACATGTATGATTAACCAGATTTATGGGGAATGGCCACCATTGAAAAGCCATAATGTACAGACTGGTTCAAGTCAGGAGTTATCGATATATAATTAAGGGCTTAGTTTGTTTAAACTTACTGGAACCGAGTTCAATTCCTGATTTGTATGGAAGCTGACAGTTGGGACATTGACCAGAAAACAGTTGGTAGCCATTTGTTGTCAGACGTAGTGCAGTGTTTCGATGTTAGTGAGGCAGGAATTTTATGTCATTCTGATTGGTTACACTGTGGAAGGGAGTGTGGGTTCACATGAAAAACTATCAGTTTAAATGTGCAGTAGTGGAATTTGCAACTCAGTCTGCACTTTTTTACAAGAGAAAAGAACAAGAACAGAGGGCTCCGAGAAATTTAATGAGTAAATCTCTCGTAAAAAAATCATCCAAGGGGGAAACAATTGTCTGGAGAATTGACAGACACCAAAAGCTTGAAACACAAGGTATGTGCATAATCTCATGTAAAATAGTTGATACTACTATGATGACTTGTTTGATTTAATTGCTTGTATTTGCATGTATTTGCAGGGATTTATTTGTTTGAGTCATAGATCAATTTTCTTGATATGGTATACTTGTGTTGAGTTTGTTTATCTGAGTCCGCACAATGATATTTTTCTTTATATGTACATTGACGGCTCGCTAAGTTATAGTCTCGATTATTGTAGGGAATTATGTATCCAGAATTTCATGCTTATTCTATATAGGGAATTATGTATCTAGCATAACTGTGTTGAGTTCATTTATCTGAACTCGTACAATGATATTGTTTATTTATATACATTGACGAATTGTTGGAATAAAGATATTACAGGAAGCCATGGAAATTATCCGAACAAGTTTATTATGTTTATTTCTAACACTAACGTAGGGTAAGGAATTTCATTCATTCTCGTGTAATGAGACTAGTAAGGAATTAATGTCTCCGTGTGGTGTAAATGGTAATTAGCAGACCATTAGTCTGTGGAACTAGGTTGTATGTTCTGTTATGACCAATTAGTCTAGATAGCCATCGACGTCTGTTTGAATCAGATAGAATTACATCTGACCTCGAGGGGTGAGACTAATGATTTATTCCCGTATAATGTGACGAAAGATTTAGGTTGCTTTTGTTTATATTTTAGTTTCGGGAAGAGACACGTTTTACAACCCAAACAGAGTGGAAAGCAACAAAAGGGAAAAATACGAGATACCAAGAATTTTGGAAAGAGGGAAGTAGAGCGAAAAGGACTTACCAGCGTGAAGGAGCCAGAAGAACAGTCTGAGTGGACCTTTTGGACGGAACCGAACACCAGGTTATGAATCAATGCAAGGCAGTGTTATTCGATTTCTCACTTGGTTAAATGATGATTTGATTCTATCGTAAACAGAATTGGCTATGTTTATAATCTTATTTGCATTTTGAAATTCCTTAATTAGTTTGATTCAAAAAGAAAGAAGTGTATCTTTTGAATTGTAACGTTTATATCATTTGCTTGTGAAATTTTATTATTTTTGGAATTTGATTAAATTTTGTCTTTATTTGTAACGGGGGCTCGTGTTATTCTATTCTATATATTAGCTCAGATTATCTATTTATTCCACCCATAAGTCATACTTTGTACTGACCTTACTCGATACGGGGCAAATTTCACTGTTGGCGATCACCTCTAGATACAAAAGCTAAACCCAGTAAACCCGCCACAAATAAGTTGAGGAGGGGTTTACCACAATCTTGATATGCCATACTAGGTATTAATCAGCTTGAAATGTCATACTAGGTATTAATCATCTTGATATGCCACACTAGATATTAATCATCTTGATATATCATACTAAGTATTAATGATCTTGATATGCCATATTGGGTATTAATCATCTTGATATGCCATAATAGATATTAATTATCTTGATATACCTTACTTGGTATTAATCATCTTGATATGCCATACTAGATATTAATCATCTTTATATGCCAGACTAGATATTAATCATCTTGATATGCAACACTAGATATTAATCATCTTGATATGAAATACTAGGTATTAATCATTTTGATGTGCTATACTAGGTATTAATCATCTTGATATTCCATACTATGTATTAATCATCTTGATATGTCACACTGGGTATTAATCATCATGAAGCTAAGACATTTCCTTCAAGAACATGTTCACTTGCCCCTTTACCTTTGGGTCAAGGTCACATAGAAGATTTGCATTTAGGTTTTAGTTTTTTTTTCATTCACTAATATTTCCTAAACTCTATAATGAAATTCCGTACTTGGGATGATTGATTACAAATCTAAGACAGTTCATTCAGTGACAAGCAGGCTCTCTCCTTTAATCTGCAGGTCAATGCCACAGTCATAGAAATGTTGAGGTGTTGGTTAATGTATTCTTTGTTTATGTTTTGTAAATCCCTTAATGGATTTTGTGAATACTTGGAAAAATCATTGTGTAACTATGACAATTTAGTTGGTGACATGCATACTTGCCCCTCAATATGCAGGCCGTAGTGACATGCATACTTGCCCCTCAATATGCAGGCCTTAACCTCATCTTGTTTATGTTTTTACACCCAATCACATTATTTATGTATATAGGTACATAGGTAGGTTGGTAGGTCTTTTCTAATTGTCAGATCTGCTTCCCAATCCTTAGTTACACTGACTCAATGATAACTAAAACTAAAAACATCAAAATATATTTAATTTTTTTAGAAGAAATTTCATTGGGTTTAATTGTAATATTCCTTTCCTTTAGATTTGGAGCTATAGGATACAGCCAATGTGTCCTTCTACATGTCATAAATGGCAATAATACAGAGAACCTTTTTACAAAAGTGTGGTTTATATAAAAAAAATCGGATTTTGTATTTTCAGGATTTTGGCCATCTATGACCTTGTATTCATTTTGCATGCATTTTCTGGTATGCAAAGTTACTTGGCACTATATAGACACATTATGCTTATGTGCCATTAAACATACATACATACATACATACATACATACATACATACATACATATTAATTGTATGGAGTCAGCTTCTAAATATTTTCAAGGATATTTATCGATTAGGGCAATGCAATGTTACCAATCTCCATGCAGGAGGGGAGACGAGTCTAACTATCACGGTTAAGAATTACACCCAATTCATTGTCTGACTATGGAGCACATACCAGTAGAATAAAATGACTGGACCAGCTAGACTGGTTAGCAAGTCATTTTTCATATACGTAGACTGCTACACTCCTCTCCCTCAACTTTGATATTCATCCTCAAATGTCAGATTCAGCTCTTGGAGCAGTTGAAACCCATTCTCACCTGAGTGACCAGCTACTGAGAGTCTGACAACCCCCAAATGTAACAGAAATGGTTGTTAAGTCAAACTGTTTTTGTCAGAAACTGAGTACAGTTCATCCATCTCACATTTGGGTTGCACATATCATATGACTAAATAGTCAGGACAAGATGGTCTGGTTAGTTAGTGACCTCATATATCTAGATTGATACAACTACATCTGTCCATCCTGTTAAGTTTGTATTTCAGTCAGTTTTTCCAACACTGGTGGTTGTTATTTATGTTCCAAGAAAATGTTTATATTTTTTTTAAGTTTGTGTTTTGGTAGATATCAGAAAGCATTACAACATGCAATGTTTTAGTGCATGTGTCACACTATACTGACATAACCTTAATTTACCCTCAGATGCTTTTTCAGTCATAAAGTTATTCCAATTAAATCAAATCCACCTCAGTGTGTTAACACCTTCTGCCAGAGATCATGTTCAACCTGAAGTTCAAAGGTCTATCATCACTTGTCCATGGCATCATTCCCCAGTTCCATTTGTCACTATTATTCCAGTCTCTTCAGCAGGATATTACTGGAAAAAAATGCTTGATGATGAATATTGTGCATGCCAATACATCATTGAGAGATGAATTTAATGTGAGTTACAACCAGGCAGAACAAAGGTTGCAGTAATTGCTTCTGTTCCACTTGGCAATATCACAGTTAACTACAATAGCTTGGACCCTGGTAATAGGTGGCATTTTCCCCTCAATCAACATTGAATGGCTTTAATGATCTTGTCAACATAACCTTTTTTCAGTCCAACAGGGGCACACTGTTCTGAATTGGTGTTAAATCTGATATTAAAATTTAAGACTTGAAATTAAATAAGCCTTTACAATTGGGATAAAAATGGACAGGTAATTTCCAATACAGTCAAGGACTATTAATTTTTGATGAAATGAATTTGCACATTTGTTTACAGGGTTTATGGCAAATGTAGAAAAATATCTAATGCTATTTGGAAATCTGTTGGCCTGAGAGCATGCATTGTTGCTATTTTTAATAATAAAAAAAATACTAGTCATTAACTTTATTTTAGTTTATGCTCATTTAATGCTAGTAATAATACCATAAATCACATAATTATTGAACAGGAATGGGCGTCATGGAACAGGTGTATCAAATTTAGTAAATACGGTGGACTGAGCAAGTATAATTTAATATATTGTTATCAGAAGTGTCCTGAAAAGCAAGAATCAGTAATGATCAAAAAAGTATTTGAGTAAAAAGATGAAAAAACATGAATAAACAGTTTGGGAAAAATGAGTACTCAGTATCAAATCTATACAACTTGCACTCATTATAATGTGTATGATGATATGGGTTGAAAGTAAACAACATGTACCATAGTGTTATATCTTTATTTCCTTATAAAAACATTATTATTTGACAAGTTTGATCATTCCCACAATACTGCAGTTTTGTATGTAATTATGTTCTCACCACACCATGGTTACAATGCTGTTCTCACTACACCATAGTTTGGTACACAATGCTGTTCTCAGTACACCATGGTTACAATGCTGTTCTCATTACATTATGGTTTGGTACACAATGCTGTTCTCACTACACCATGGTTACAATGCTTTTCTCACTGCACCATGGTTACAATGCTGTTCTCACTACACCATGGTTTGGTACACAGTGCTGTTCTCACTACACCATAGTTACAATGCTGTTCTGACTACACTATGGTTACAATGCTGTTCTCACTGCACCATGGTTACAATGCTGTTCTCACTACACCATGGTTTGGTACACAATGCTGTTCTCATTACAACATAGTTCTGTATGGTCTGCAGTTAATCAACCCCAACTACCACATTATATTATGGGAGATCTGTATTTGGTTATAAGTTAGGTCCAGTTATGAAAATTATACAGCCTGATCTGTTTTTGCATGATGCTTCAGCAGATCTGGGTCTATGCAATTTGTTAGGACTGATAATTAGAACAAAACAAAAACACAGCATAGACCCTGATCTGCTGGTGCATTATGCAACGGCAGATTAGAGTGTCTTCTTGCACTTGTACTTGACTTATATGCAAATATATATGGTACCAAGAATATGTAGTTCATATTCATTGCTATTTATTTACAGTACAGTTTGCATTTTTGATTCCTCTTTTGCATAAGCCAAAAGTCCCATTTATGTTTTATCAGTGTATGAGAGAGATTATTAGCTGTTATACATAAATGCTTTAAAAATTAAAAATAACTGCTTAATTACATCATCAGTTGTGGCAACACAAGTCAGGTGAGTAATATTGGGTACACTTGGGCATCTTGTTTTTTTTGCTTATTTGGCAGTATACTTTGAAGCACATTAATTGTTAGGACACTTTGTAACACATTGTTACAACCCAATGAAATGAAGTCAGATAAGAGGTAAATGACATAAATTACACAGGAATTACACTTTGTGTTTTTAAGGTGGGTCTATTTCCAGATTTTCTAGGTCCATGGGAACATGTAAAGCTGACATTTTAGGGTTTTGGTTTGGCAGGCTAGAAGTCACATTACAATCATCATTGGAAATAAATGGTGCAGGTGGACAGGTGCTTTAGACCCCAAACAGAGAGATTACCATTGATATCTTTCATTGCTCCTTTAAAGAGAAGTTATCCAAGCTTGGCTGTCCTTACCCAAGATTCATCTTTTCTCCTGTAGTGCACTATATACATCAATGTCAAAATCAGCTGATTGAATGAAAGACAAATGATGCATGCCATTTTGTTTTGGAAGTTATAATTGTCGTATTCATTGCTATTGAAGGCTTTTAGAGAACTGGCTGGTTGTCATTTTTCTTTACACACCACCAGAGAAGGTATGCATTTAAGTGCAAACCAGTCCAACTGAAAGACAAGGTCATGTTCAGCTGATGTCTACATAAATAAAAACTATGAAATTCATTATAGATGGTTGTCCACTCAATCTGGAAATGTGACCACAGAGCACAGACAACCAATGAAATACTGTTGGCCAAGTTCCAGTACTTTAGGAATATGCCGAACAAAATTACTTACATCTTATGAATGATATATTTTTGAGGAAACTTTTGAAACAATGCAAATAATACTATATATACATGCTTATAAGTTGAGTCCAACTACAACAACATAGCTCCTGCATAATGTACCTCCAGGTCAGGGTCTATCTTGTTTGTTCTACTTATTACTACATACAAACTGCATAGATCCAGATCTGCCTGCACATTAAGCAATGACATATCTGGGTCTGTGCAGTTTGCAGTTGGACTCATATTATAAGAGAGTATATATGGTAAGCTGCACACCTCATTTGTAAGAAAAATCACCTTGCAGGTGCCCACTATAAAAATCAGACCCAGGGAAATCACTTTTAATTTCAGTAGTACAGTGACAGCAATATAATTTAAAATGGATTACGGTTCTAGCCTACTCATTTGTACAATTTACCCATGCATAGGCTTCTTCTGAAAAATGATGTTTTTACTCCTGGTAATTATTTTCATCCAATCCTTCAAGATGCAAAATAAAGAATCCAAAGTACTGAAAGAGTGCCAGAGATGAGAATGTGTGGCCTAACGCTGTCCTTGGGTACAACAATTACATGTACTTCCATTAGGTTAGTGGTCACTAGAAAATTAGGGTGATTTACTGAGTAACAAATGTTTGTATTTGAAAATTACAGATTATAGGAAATCTTAGTCTGTTTGTCTCTTGGCAGATTTAAGAAATTGTTGGTTGCAAATTTAGTTTTGCAAAAGCAGTTTCAAAAGTCGATTAAAATATGTTTCTAAAATAATCGAACATGGTAAGTTGTATTCATAATCTGCAGCTTCATATTCTAATCGTATTACATTGTTTCTAAAATCCAGTTCCTTATATATTTTGCAGTGTTGAAAAAATTGTAGGAAAATAATGATTAAAGATTTGATGAATGATATCACTTTCAGCATTAATTAATTAATTATTTAATTAATTTTGGCATCAGTTGTATATAATGATTCTTTTTACCAGTCTCAAAAAACGTAGAGCAAATGCTAATATTTTTTAACTTGTTTACAGAAATTAAACAGTATCAATACAATAATAAAAGCAACACCATCTAGTCTTCAATTTTGTCAGGATCATCTGTCTTGCTGTCTGTCAAGAAATGATTAAGGTTTCATGTACCAACATCTGCCAAAACAAATTAATGATGTTGAATAATATTGACCCAGTCTTGATGTTATCAGGTGACCCCTGGCTATAGATTAACCTAGGACTGACCAAGACTGTGGTGCTCTTTGCTTGGCCTGACCAGACTACATAGTTTTTGTTTACCTGTAGTAGTAAGTATTGAGGTTAAGCAAATATTTGTCATTCAAGTTTTGCGTTGGTCAGTTTTAAGATCATGGATGCCCACTGTTGTCATTCTGTTTATAGCCCAATTAGAATTATAGTATCAGAAATAAAATTTCAATGCAATTTTTGAGAGTACAAACATTCTTTATCACAAAATTACTGCCTTGGTTATTAACAATTCACCAGTACTACTGTATATGATCTTGTTAATTCAAAAAATACTCTGTCACAGTGGTTTTCAAATTTTGTTTTTCATGGTCCACTTGAAAATTGCTGAAGGTCTTGGCAGACCACTTAATGAATTTTCCTAATGTTGTGGATTGTAAAGTAACCTTTCCACAGACCATCTAACTGGAGTTTGTGTGACCACCACTGGTCCACATATGACAGTTTGTGAATTTCTGCTCTAACAGTTCTTTTGTTTTTCAGTGACAATTCAATGAAATAAGCGCCCCCTGTAGAGACTAAACATTTATGATATTCAGAATGTTCAAAAGATGAAGACAAGGTTGTGACTGCTTTTGTAACACCCAGCAATGTCTTACTGCCTTTGCAACACCCAGCAATATCATCTCATACTGGTTACTGCCTTTGGAACACCCAGCAATATCATCTCATACTGGTTACTGCCATTATAACACCCAGCAATGTCATCTCATGCTGGTTACTGCCTTTGCAACACCCAGCAATATAATATCATTCTGATTACTGCCTTTGCAACACCCAGCAATTTCATCTTATACAAGTTCAAATTCAGTGCAGCATATGGGATTATTTTCACCTAAGTGGCAAACATCAGGGAAAAGTACCTCAGTAGTTCCAGTCAATTGGTGTGATATGGAATTGACTATCCATATCAAATGCCAGATCAGCTATGCAATATTAAATGGGTAATAAAAAGATTTATTTTATAGAACTACAAAACTTTTTCCATTCGAGTGATTAGATAAAACATGCCTCCTACTTACTATATTTCATAAATAAAATTTAACATGGATCTTCCCATTAAATTTGATAGTCCATTAATAGCCCAAGCTGCATGGAAACATTATCTTTTGATACACTCTGGAAAAGTCATACTGTATTGCTGACTGCCCAGTCATATCAGTATTGGGATAATGAGAGAGCACATCTAACTGCTTGAGCTGCCCTGTAAAACCCCATTTCAGAATGGAAGGTCCCATATATTATATTAATCGGCACATCTGATTGGCAAAATATATGGAAGGAAATTGTAGATGAGGTGCTATTTTACCACCCATGTATATGACACAAATACCTGTTGCATGCATACTGCAAACCTGATTGTGTCCCTTCCCAGTATCCATTGGAGCACATTCTGGTTGTAACTTTTGCCAGCTTGCTGAAGCAGCTTTTGGATTATATATGACCAGAAAAAGTCCTTGACTTTCTAAAGAAATGCAATTTATATAAGAAATTTTTAACATCAGTGAGTTTACCTTGTAAATGTTTTTGTTTCATTTTATATACCTGTTAAAGAATTTTGAAGTCTTTACATTTTATTTCTTGTAACAGAAAGTATTTATTTTCATTTTGAACAGTTTATCTTGCAGAAGATTTTCACAATGTTAAGTTTTACATTTCTTAATCTCCTTTCTTGCTCTGTGTAGCCAGGAATGTGCTGGTATGTCATTAAACACTACACATATATCCATATATAGAGACCATTTGTATCTGTTTAGGGAGTATACAGGCAAAGCAGTTTTATAATTTTCATCTTTTGTACTCAATTTTTTCTTTCAAAGACATGAAATAAAATTATTCTATCATTAAAATTTTAGCAATTTCTTCAAATAATCAGGATTGAATAGTAAGAAGAAGAATCTTTATTTCATGTTCCTTGTTTTTTTTTTGAGATTTTAAAATTTCTTTTTACCATGTCCCTTTATTATGTAATGACACAGAAATACATGAGTGAAAACTGCTGCTGATAGCTACGTAGAGGTTAGAATAACATCATATATTTTCATCTTCTAACCAAGCAGAAATATTTGGAGGTAATTTACTGGTTCATTTGATGCATTGTACCTAACTTGCCCTCTGAAGTGTAAGGAACTTTTATACCGTATATTCTGTAGCAAATGAAATACATTACTATAGTTCATGTTAATATTAATTACATATCAATTGGTCATTCTATAATTCATGTTACTATTGATTACTTATCAAGTGGTCATTCTAAAGTTCATGTTGATATTAATTACTTATCAAGTGGTCATTCTATAGTTCATGTTAATATTAATTACTTATCAAGTGGTCATTCTAAAGTTCATGTTAATATTGATTATTTATCAAGTAGTCACTCTCTTGCTGTGTTTGATTCCTGCAATTTCACATTTTTAATGTGGTTTTTCTGCTTAAAAAGAGCAGAAATTCACTGTTATCTTTCCTGAATCATGAATTATAGCTATCACTTTCATGGCATATGCATTGTCAACGTTAATACCATTTTAAAGTTTTGTACCATTACCAATTTTGCAACACACACACACACACACACACACACACACACACACACACACACACACACACACACACACACACACACACACACACACACACACACACACACACACACACACACATACATCAGGGTGTCAGGATGGACTTGAAATGTGTTTCATTGTACCATTTTACAACATAAATCTCCTACAGTGGTGCTAATTTCAAATAAAATTCATGAAATTAGTCAAAAAATTTATTTGTTGTTAGTCGTGGAAACAAAAGATCAAAACTGTAGTTAGAGTTTAATAATTTTAATTTGAAATGAGTACTAGTGTTAGATCCTTATTTTCTGGTACTGTCTTATTTTGGCATCAGTTAATGTGCCAGTAAAGTTATTGATTAATACCTGACAATATTGAAGACTTTGAGATATAGAAGAACATCTTGGGGTAAGCAGATAAGACGAATCATAGATCTATAGATTTAGTCTGGATCATTTGTCAAAGCTGTTATCTACAACAGATTACATAGAATTGCACAGGTACTGACAGGTAAAAAATCAATTATCTTTGCCCCGTTTACCTGGATAAGGCTCCACTACAGCTAGAGGCAAACAAAAACTGAGCAGTCATGATTTGAGAATAGCAGTATTAACTAAGGTTTTGTGGACTAGAGTAAGATTTTGACTTTATGTAAATAGCATAATTAAACTCTTTTGAGATATCTATTTGTGATAAAAACTACAAATTCATAAAATTCATAGACACAAAATTTTCGTTTTTGTTCACAGATTTGACATTGATATTTTTCCCTTCCAAATGCAAAATGCTATGTTCTATTATTTATTATTTTCCTAAATGCAAATTCAACATTTCTGACTTGAAAGAATAAGCCTGTTTTCACAAGAGACAAAATCGTGCCTTCTTCTGACCAACCGTTACTATGTTCTGTTCAGAATTTTTATATCATTGTGTTTTAGTTTGGCATGCTGGATCCTATTGACAATTAAAGGCACTTCTGTTCCTAGTTTTTCAAAAGAACCTCTTACTTGATTTTGTAAAATCTACAGTTTTTGGAATATTCATAATGTTTTTGAAATAATCACTCTGAAAATCAGCCAAACACACTAAAATCATGTATCATATTATTAATCCCTACCTATATTTATCCTATTTTTATAGAAAATTTTCCATTTTTTCAATTTGAAAATTTTGAGTCTTAGAAAGAATTCTGAGAATCATTATTTTTAAAATTTCATTTTACTCATTTTTGTGATAGACAGGAGTCTTCATGTGTTATCTAATGATCTGTCAGTACTGAGATTACCCCTGGTCAGCTCAGCTGGATTTAGTCTCCTGACCAGTGGTCAGTATGGCTAGCACTAGTCCCAGGATTTGATCTGTCTGCCAGTAATTAAATAATCTCTGCACAGCCCATAATGCTAATGATTCAGTCTCAACATTGGGGTCCTTAACAAAGATATCAAGATCTAGACAGATGTCTTTTCATGGTGTAACTTCTTTTGAATTTTTTTTCTCACTATTCTTTGCTCTGAACTCAAAGGGACCCATCCATATCAATCACTGGCCAGATCTTCCCTGGAGAAACCTGTCAGCATAGTACTGGATGATACCATATAAACCCATGAAAGATTTTTTTTCTCCCTGCTTTTTAATGTCAACAGTTCCTTATCAACTAGAACAATTGCTTGCATAAATTATGAGTTCAGAGGAAAAATTAAGTTACAGCAATTGTAGATCATAGGAATCTTTTTCATTTCTCTTTACAATGCTTCCAAAAATATGTCAATTATCATTTCTTTTATGCATCTGCCATTTTAAAAAATTATCTTTTTCTTTAATCTGAAAATTGGAAGCCTAGATCTTGTGTACAAGATAGACCATTTTATTAGACACCATCTGTACTTGTGTATAAGTCTGATCCAACTGCACAATGCACAGACCAAGATCTACCAGTGCATTATGTACCAGCAGATAATATGTCTATGCAGTTTGTTGGGAGTAACTAGTAGAATAAACAAATTAGATCCTGATCTGCCAGTGCATTATATCATAGACATAGTTAACAGTTGGACATGACTTATAAGTAAGTATAGACAGTAATAAAAAGTAGCTTTGAAATTTATCTTGGGGACGTTAGAATTTAAATGTCATAGATACCATATAATTTTGTCCAAGTGTAATTTTATGGAGACCTGATCTTTTAATAAGCTATGTATTTGTGATGCCATATATACTCGCTTGTAAGTGAAGCCCAACTGCAAACTGCACAGTCCCAGATCTGCTGATTCATAATGCACTGGCAGATCTGTGTAGATGCCATTAGTTAGGCATAATCAGCAAAACAAACAATATAAACGCTGATCTACTGCCACATTATGCAATGGCAGATCAGGTCAATGCTGTCTGCCTTTAGGCTCAACTTTTATGTGAGTAGCCACGCTACCCAAAAATCTATTTAATCCATGAGTAGCATCTCTTTATAGCTCAGACAAAACCCTGTAATGAAAAGTAATTATAATTCAGATTCTTTCTGCAAACTTTGTCAAAAGTGGAGACACTGTATAATTGATATGCCTAATAGCAGTTCTTTCTATAATTGTTGAGTTATCCCAACAATGATACTGGTGGGGGTGGGGACATATCAAGTTTGTGCTGAAATAAATGGTGTCCTGGGCACGTGTTTCCTATGGCACCCAGCCACACACACACACTTGGAGAAAACATGACAAACTGTTTATTTTTTTAAATGATTAATAGTCTTGAGAGCAATATCAGAAGATATTTTATTTAAAAAGCTGTAAGTAAATAAATGCTTTCTCTTTATGAGGGCCTTGACCTTACTTTGTATTCTAGTTTGCGTAGCAAATGGAGACAGTCCTGCAGCCCTCTATAGCCCGAGATGCCATGCCATGTTGGCGATTTAGCCTTGCCCAGGAAGTAACATGAATATTCATGAAGAAATATTTACAAAAGCCTATGCCGTTCTCACCCATATATCAGAAATTTTCAAATTTACATTTTTTTTTTTACCTTGATCTGGTTGTCATGAATAGGTTATCTTGGGTCATGTGATGGTTTCATTATGTTGTGTTATAGTATGGGATACTTTAATGGCATCATAATGCCAGACATGACATGACTATTTGCAGATAAAGCAAGGCATTGATCTGGTGGAATACAATTTAATTATTTCTTTCTCATATCCTCTTTGGAAAATTATAGTGAAAAAATAATGTTTGGGCTGGCACAAAGATAAGGAAATATCTTGAAGTCACATTGCTTGTTTTTTTTTTTCCTTTTCCTTTTTGCTTATCAAAGTCACATAAAAGACAAATGATGTGACCCCATGACTGGTATTTCCCTGTCTTGGTGCTAATGCCAGTGTAGATTCCAATATTCTATTCAGTCTCACTGGTGAATACAATCCTTTTTATAGTGTTGATTATAGGGAGCCATTGAAGAGACCTGCATTATAAGTGAGGTTATTCTGTGATGTGATAAATGAGGTTTGTGTTGTAGTACTGCATAAAACACCAAAATGAGGTATTTTATTATTTCTAATCACAATATAGATGCTCTTATTAGTCAAGAATAAAATTTAATTGAAATATGTCCAGTTACAGAATATAATTTAGTTTATTTGAACCCATGACCAAGTCAGTGTTATAAGAGGGGTGGCAGTATGCTGAATTTCATTATGTGGAGGGATCACTGTATCTTGTGTAGCAGTTTACTAACTTGCCCCTCAAGCAGGAGTACTATTGCAGACTTGAGAAATGGGAGGTATATTTCTAAATACGTTATTCAGTTGAACTAGATTAGCTGGGATGCTGACATTTTTTGGATGATTTACAATGAACAGAAATTATTGTATGATAGGTGTCAGTTGACTTTAAAAAGAAAAAATGAGAAGAGAATTATGTTGGACAACACTAGATGAATAAATGCTTTAGTGTACAAAATAGTTTGAAATATGAATAAGTACCACATTTACACATTTGCCTCCTGGCTCATCAGCTATTTGAAGTGAAAATTGCAAAATTCTGTCTATGTATATAGTGGGATAAAATCTCATAGCAGTAAGTGACCCGAGCTGTTCATTTGTGATTGCTGTTGGCCATTTCACTTATACCAATGTGAGATATTGTGATTTTCATTTTTTATCCACTCTGCTTAATGACCGTAGAAACTTATCTGCCATGGCTTGTGGCATTTTGATCACGATAAATCTGTGGTATGTAGACATAAAAGAATTGATGTTGAATGTGTATTACCTTTACATGTTAATATCAGCATACAGTATTAAGTAGCTGAATTTTGTTATGACTTTTATACATTAAAACCACAGTGTATGCTAAGATAAAGGTTCTCTCAAAACATGTGCCCATCTTGATAATGTGATGACTTATTATGAGAGTACCTGTTTTCAGAGAACCTTTATCTGCTCATAAGCACATGCTTGATGATGCTCTGTAAGCACATCTCCATGTTTTCTTGTGTGTTCTTGTATTGTTTTTTTTAATATACAATTTTGACAAATATTTATTAAGAATATTATTGTCTGATAATAAGCCACACACACAATTTCACAATCTATTAAGCTGTTATATTGTCCCAGCTTTACCACAGGAGAAGTATTGTATTTTAGTTTGACCATGAATAATAAATAAATAATAAATAAGAGAATTCAATAGCTGTTGAATTATACATGCATTAATGTTGCCTCAAATTAGAAACAATATTTGCCATGTGATAGCACAACAGTAACATACATTCAGCAGTACAAGATTTTTTTGGCCTTTATGCAGATGAAGAACTCATCCAAAAAACATACTTTTGACACAACTAAGCCAAACACCTATATATCATCTGTCAACTGATGTGATGGGCTATTGTCATCCAAATGAGTGGAGAGCAGGCTAAGTGGTCACATGACTACAGTCCTTGAATGGTACTGGTTGCTCTGTCAGATGGTCATGGTTTATGACTACCAGTAGGAAGAAATTGATGTATACCTTAGTACATCTAGCTTGTCTAATTATGGCATGACTGAATTGACAACAAGGGATTTACTCCAACAGTCACAATCTGGATTTATTGCCACCAGCCAAGAAAACTGGATAACTTAATCAAGGTATGTTTATCTGTACTTTTTTTCCTTTGATTCAATTACTGTTAATTTTATTTTACTTCCA
>JAECUM010025249.1:0-50839 GCA_016617855.1 Megalonaias nervosa | reverse complement strand
GCTATCTGTCTGCCTCATGATGCCCCAATGCCACTATAAACTGCCACACTGCAGACATCGTAGCGATATGACTAAACATTTGTTAAAGCTATGTTAAAAATCCAAAACACACACTCACGCACACATTAATATTATACAGGATAATTGCTGACTCACTTAGCAACTGCATGTACCTTTTGTACTTGCCTTGGCCAGGCTTCTGATGCATGACCTTTATTTTGGGGTTTTCACTGACATAGTCACATGATTGGCCTGGCATGATGGAGTCCACTGCTATCATGTATTATGTATCTCGGTAATTTGCATTGTCAGCTCATAATGTGTGACATATATTTTGAAATTAAGCAAATGATGAATGATCATTCTGAAATATGAACGCTGCACGATCAGAACAAGCATAAAATTACCCAGCTAGCCCAATCTAGATCTGTCATTGATGATCAGATATTGGTGATTCGAAATCAGACAGTGGAAATTATCTAAAGAAAAATCATAAGAAAGGAAAGCGTTTTCATTAGTGAATGAGATATTTCGTATACTTCTGTGAAAATCTGTAGATCACATGGTAAATCTTCTATTCTGCTAAATTTTGGTTTAGATCTTAGTTACAAATGGGTAACTTAAGGGTGTAGGGTGGGATGGTTTACACTACCTTAGGCACTATTAAAACGTGTTATTAGCTCTACTGGTCACAGAACAGAAGAGGTTATATGATTGTCTATCCTCCATCATTTGTTATCCATTCATCTGTCTGTTACTGCTAGTTTGTTATCACATCTCCTAAACTACTTTGAGGATTCCAGTAAACCTTTTTTTACACTCATTCATCCCTTAATCTAGTTCGTCCTAAATGAAGACGGTGCTGCTCAGACTTCCAGTATGAAAGTCTTGTTATCTCTGCTTCTCTTGAATGTACATTCATACTGACATGGAGTTTCCGCCAGAAGGATTAACATACATGTAACGTCTAGTTGAAAATCTTGTCATTACTCCTCCTCAATGGATGGTGATATGGTGATATAACGTTTCAACTAAAAGACTTCTCACTCTGTCTAGTTGGTCCTAAGTAAAAAGGTGCTGATCTCATTCTCATGATGTCTAGTTGGTCCTAAGTAAAAAGGTGCTGATCTCATTCTCATGATGTCTAGTTGGTCCTAAATAAAAAGTGCTGATCTGCTTCTCATGATGTCTAGTTGGTCCTAAATAAAAAGTGCTGATCTGCTTCTCATGATGTCTAGTTGGTCCTAAATAAAAAGTGCTGATCTGCTTCTCATGATGTCTAGTTGGTCCTAAATAAAAAGTGCTGATCTGCTTCTCATGATGTCTATTTGGTCCTAAATTAAAATGGTGCTGATCTGCGTTCCATTATGGCTGTCACTGCATCAATCTTAAAAAAAAACAAAAAAAAAAAACAAAAAAAAAACAAAAAAGCCAATTTTTATTTAATACTCCTGCTTAGCGAATAGTTTTATGAAAATGGTGCTTGTCAAAACTCCAATATAACTATCATAGTGACCCTTTTAAAATTTTGTCATCACTACTCCTAATGAATGGATGATCATATTAACAAGGGGAGCAGCAGAGGAGGTGAACAGACCACCTGTTTGAATTGTCATTTGTCTAAAAAATAAAGGTTCCTACGAAGGCTGAAAATAAGGCCGATAACGCTAAACCAAAACCTCTAATTGACCATGAGATTTCTCTAATTGGGTCAGCTTATCTCGTTACTTTAACTCCGACTCTTTGTTTTTTTGTTTTTTTTTGTTTTGTTTTTTTTTTTGTTTTATGGCCTGTTTCGTTTACTCGCCGGGTCATTCAATTTTGGTCGTTCATCTCCTCTGCTGCTGTAATTAAATCATTGTTATATCAATAATGATTGGAGAACCACACTCAGCTAGATTAGCTCGAGAGCGACTAGATGTAATTAAAAAATATTTACCTGTCCGTAATTCTGTCAAGCAACAATTACAAGCTCGGCATGAGTCTCAGGTTGAATTTACAGAAGGTACAGAGCAATTATTTAAACCCATCACAAAAACAACTGAGGGTATTATTCCAGCGTTAAAAGAAACTGCTGAAGACGTTAAAAAAATAACAGGAAGAACTAAGGATATAAAAAAGATTATACGAGGATTAACTGATGATGATGTAGCTGAATTAGCTGCCGCTGAACTAGCTGAATTAGCTATTGCAGAAAAGACAAAAACAAAGATTAATTTGACTGGTAGATTCACTGAAAAAGCTTTTGAAGTTATCAGGGGAATTGAAATGGAGGATTTACATAGGTTTGTTGTGGATAGCTTCAAAAATAGAAAAAAATGTTTTGAATCCTGAACACGCCGAAAAACCTGTAGATCGTGAGGGTTGGTACAAATGGATATATCGCATAAACAGAGGGGTTGATCAAGTTAGAGATAATAATCCAGATTATATTGAGTAGAAACTAAATATAAATGAATACGCTAGAGACTTAGAATCTCAAAGAGAATTTGTGAGGCAACAACAAGTACAACAGAGACAAATAACACAAGAAGAAAGAGCACGGGCAAAACGAGCAAGAGAATTAGAAAAGGAAGCAAAGAAGGAAGAGAGAGAATGTTAAAAACAAGAAAAGGAAATAGAAAAGAAAGAAAAGCAGAGTAAAGGGAAAGGAAAGGTAAAGGAAGAACTACTACCGTATAGAGAAATAACACAACAAATGACTCCTCTAACATCGGAATTAGAAGAAGAAATAATGGTCAGGGTAATAAATTCACGATTACCAGTATACAAAACAACCTACGGAGATGGATTAGGTGATGTTGTTCAAGGTCTATTTAGAAGGATAGCCCCAAAAGCAATACCGATTGCAAAGCAACTAGGAATGAAAGCTATTGATGTTGTTCGTGAAAAAGGTATTGGTGCTGTTGGTAATCTTGCTAGTAAAGCATTCTCAGCAATTAATAATAGACTAGCACGATTAATACGACGAAAACCTCAGCCAGTAAAATTACCCAGCACTGAAGTGATGCCCGCAAATGTTAGTAAAAGAATAAATCAAGCTGCGAATCAAAAACTAGCAGAGTTGGCTGATGTACCACTATCAGAAAAAGAAAAAAATATAACCGCTAGTCTAATAGCTGGGAGTGGTCTTCGTGTTAGACGATAATAAATATAATAAAGATGTTGAAACGTATATATGATCCCGCATTTGACATGGACGCACCGGTTCTTAAAGATGAGTCTGTGCGTGATTATCAATATTATTCTTATGACGCTCGAATTCCAGTTCAGCGTGGACTAGTTGAACTTCAAGTTCAAGATACAAGGAGGTATTTCTTACCCGCTGAAGCATTCATTGAAGTTGAAGGTAAAAGTTTTAAAGCAGATAATATTGAATACGGAAACGATGATGGTTTTGGTTTTGTTAATAATGGAATCATGGCGTTGTTCGACAGCGCTACGTACATGATTGACGGAAAACATATTGAATCAATTCAAAAAGATGTTGACATTGCAACGACGATACTTGGTCTTTCAAGATACAGAGACGATTATTCAAGATCAGCTGGTCCATCAATGATGTTTAACAAAGGACACTTCTGATCATCCAAATCACAAAAATGTAACTATAGGTAATGTAAGAAACGCTGCAGGAACCGCAGATACTCCCGCAGTAATATCAATGAATGTAAATTTTAATCTAGAATTTGCATCACGTAAAGCAATGTTGAAAGATAGAATGTTTTCATGTGCAATTCCATTGTCATATATTTTTGGATTCTGCAGAAATGTTAGAAAAGTTATTTTCGGAGCCAAGTACACAGTTGTACTTGTAAGAAAAGCCACGGACGATGATGCAATAAGGCACGTTGAAGGAGCTGATGATGCTGCAACTAGAGCACTTCATGATAAAGTAGTACTAACAAAACTTTCATTGTGGATGCCAGTATTAACTCCAACAATATCTAAAGAGGAACATTTACTCTCTTTTATGGGTCAAGGTGGTAAATCAATGTTATCATGGTTAACAATGACCACAGATAGTGTTCAAAGTGCAATTAATGGTTTATTCACATGGAAAATAGCTTCTCAGCAAGGCATCGCTGCACAGCGATATATATTCATTGCGCTTCAAAATAATGTACGATTAAATAATCAAACACAAAGTTCGATGATATTTGACAAACTTGGCGTTTCTGAGGTTTCACTAAGAATAAATGGACATCAAGAACCATCCGAGGTTATTTTGTTGAATTTCGAGCTAAATCATTAGCACGTATATATCATCGATTAATGACATTCATGGGGCGTGATCAGAATATTGATTCTGGTTTACAAATATCACAGTTAGATTTTGCAACTTTATATCCAATGTATTGCTTTCCGCTGGAACATTTAGATTTAAGTAGACAATCTGTTGTAGATATATATTTTCGAGCTCGTGTTAACAGAAATATTATAGCAATTCCTAATTATAGAGCAATTGCCGTTATACTCAGCGATAAATCAATGTTACTTCAAGGTGTTGTTGGATGAAGGAGAGTCGTTGATGCTCCAGTAGAAAACATGTAATTAGATCACTCATAATATTATAATGTCAGATTAAAAGGCTACAATCAGCATCACAAAATAACTGTGGAATAAAAATATCGCTAAAATAAGAACAAATGAGCGGTGCAAACAAATTATCGTTGACCGAGCGTCGGTTCAGAAACTTCAGTGAAGCCAACAAATCAAATAAAGGTACAAAACTTAATCTTTCTGCTGGCGCTATCAAAGATATTGTTAAATCTGGCGGAATTGTTCCACTCCTTGCAGCTATACCAGCATTAGTAGCCGCTGCAGCCCCAGTTGATGCAAAAGCAGCTGCATTAGGCGCTGTTGGAACCGCTGCTGGAATGGCGTTAAAGAAAGCAACGGGTCAAGGAATTATACACGCAGAAAACTTCAAAACAAAGGTCATAGGGAAAACAACACGGAGGACGTCTAAGAGCACCAAACGTGCCACAACCGGGCCGTCTAAGATTATCAGGCCCAGTATACGGTCGCGGTTTAAGACTATCAGGAACTTATTTAAGATCGGGAAGAGGGTTAAGACTACCAGGGACATATCTTTAACTCTGCCTATGTCTAATTTTAATTTACTTGATGCCGCTGAAAAATTAAAAATAAAAAAAAAATAAAAAAAACTTCAGAGGAGTTTTTATGCGTGATCAATTACCAAAACAACCAAACAATATTGAAACAGGCATTATTAATCTCGATACAAACTCTGGTCCAAGCACTCATTGGGTTGCATATGCAATTGATCCACGTGGAATTATTAATTTGGATTCGTACGGACTGGCACCACCAAAAGAATTTTTAAAATATGTTAGTAGCATGCAGAATATTCCAATCTGGTATTCAACGCTACCAACACAAACATTAACGGATCCACCAATATGTGGTCGTGAAGTACTCGCTGTACTTGATGCTGTATCAAGATCAACAAAACCACCTCATAAAGCTGAACACGATTATACTACTTTGTCACATTTAAACAGATTATCAATAGGTATAATGGTTGATATTTACGGAAGATCAACAACTAAAACTAAAACAAAGCAAGCACTGCCTGAAGACTTACTCAAGCAAGTAACAAACCAGATCAACGACGAAATATCTGACATGCTCAATCTTGCCAATGTTGATCCAAATGAACTTGTTGTATTTCAAAACCGTGAAGGAAAATTGAAGACGAGTAACATTTCAATCAACGATATTATTCCTCGTAATCGATCATCGCGAGAAGGTCTCGTTGCTGTATATGACAAAGAGGGCAAACTTGTTCCTAGTCTTGTTAGTCCGTCATCGATCCGAGATAGTATAAGTGAGCGAGTGTTAAAAGCAGGTGATGTAATGAACGGCGTCATTAACATGAATAATAATACAATTATTAATGTAGGAGAACCGACGGATAATCTCGACGCTGCAACGAAGAAATATGTAGACGATAAGGAAATTCCTATGACAACTTCGTTATCGACGATCAACGATGGAATGACCACATTTAGAACTGAATTCTTTACTCATGTACAACTGTTTATGAATTTTCGCAGAAACATAAACAGAACCATTAATGAATTTTTTGGAAGTCCACCAAATGTTGATATTAAACTCGTCGACGTTAACACGAAACTTAATGATATTGTAAGTGGAATTCCTAATATTGTTCAAAAAACTAATCTTGTTAAAATTCCACACGGACACATTAACAATATAGTGTACACAGTAGCATCAGGATCATCAACATGGACACCACCAAATAACACTATCAGACATACCGCAGAAGTAATTGGTGTGTACAGGCTGTCTGTATTCAGTAGAGAAAAATTTAGAATATTCACCACATTTCCATGGCGTCTTTCAATCGATGTTTTTTTTTTTTTCTGGAACTGTATCTATTATATTAAATAAAGATGTCGAAGAAGAATTTATACTGGAACCATCTGATAAAAAATTAACCCCGGTGTCTTACTGGTGGTGTCTGGAATTCGTAGCTAAAACCCCTCAATTAATTACTTAATTAAATGACAACGTCGTTAAGTATAATGGCCAAACTTCAATCGACGTTCAACGTCACAGACACAATCAAATATGTAAGTGTCAGATTGAACTAAAAAATATCATTGACGATTATATAGTAAAAGTAAAAACAATATCACAGACGTATGGTTGTCATTGAAGTAACTGTTTGCTCAGTTTCTGCTATTATTGCTGGAACTGGAATATCATTATCAACAATAACAATGACAGCTCCTGCAGTTGTAACAATTGTCGTTTCAACTTCAACGACTATCGCAGGCATTCTCAGTATTATCGCTAAGAAGATATCTGCATGTACAAATGATAAATTACACGAGTATATAATGAAATTACATACAGTAACAACAGCTTATTCTAAACTATCGTCATATCTTTCGTCGTACCTCAGCGATGGTAAACTATCTGATGAGGAGTTCGCAACGATAATGAAAACCTATGATGAAGCATTCCTTGACAATAGCCAAGGTGAAAAAGTGAAAGAGTGAATTCCCGATTTAAAATAACAACAATAATGATAATGTCAACCTCCTTGACTGAGTCAAGAGAATTATTACAACAGATCGTCACTAATACAGCACCGTCAAAAACTACTATGATATCATTAAGTTCGACCAATCCTGAATTCAGCATTAATTTTTCAATTGCAATTCCAGCAAAAGAAATAGCATTAGCACAATTACGAGTTTATTATAGTTGGCCAAATATTAGGTCAAAATCGTTTGGTGGACTACAACCGGATAATTCATTAGTATTTGCTAATAAAATAAAACCCGATGGAATTCCTGATTGG
Source organism: Megalonaias nervosa (assembly GCA_016617855.1). Classification (NCBI taxonomy): domain Eukaryota; kingdom Metazoa; phylum Mollusca; class Bivalvia; order Unionida; family Unionidae; genus Megalonaias; species Megalonaias nervosa. The sequence goes on along the minus strand of JAECUM010025249.1, from coordinate 43,479 downwards.
CAAGTAGTTAGTATTCCAACGGGCATTTATAAAATGGAACAAATGAATGATGAATTCCAGCGCAGAATTAAATCCATTACAGGAAAAGAATCGAAGATTGCCATTACTGTTCACGAACCAACGTTGTCATCAGCCATTGAAATATTATCACCGGATTACGCCGTGGACATATATCAGTCTTCGATTAGATCAGTATTAGGATGGCCTGAAGTTGCACCAGTATGAACGTGTACTTAATGATCTACAAAATGCATTTTCCAATATCAACAATTATTACGACTATGATATAAAAAAATCAGATAATTGAAACAATACAACATTTGAATCAAGTTGTACCAGACATAGAATATGTAAATAAGGTTTTTGCTGATAGAGAGAAAAGATTACCGGATAAATCTAATATAGATAATGCTTTAACAACTTATATAGTTAATGAAGACGATCCAGCTCAGACTATACATGATAAACATTTATTTAAAACAGTATTTCTTAAATTTTATAAAATAACAGAAGAGCAATTACCAACATTTACAATTCCAGGATTTAATCATGAGGAAATGAAGAAATCAGTTGATAATCTTATTCATGAACATTTTAGAAAGATACATGATTCATGGAGAAAATTAATTTCAACACCAAGTATTCTTAAATATAATAATAATCCGTATGGTGAAGGCCGTCATATTTCTCCAGGTATCGTTAATATCTCAGGTACAATTGCGGTTAATCTAGTATCTGACGTAATTGATGGCAGCTATCAAGTAGATCTTTCAAATCTAGCCAGGCCCAGCAAGGATATATATTATATTTATTCAGTCCTCAAGTTCCTCCTGGGTCGTTAATTGTATCTGAGCCAATTAACCCCTTTTATCTACGTGTACATAATCCGCTATTATCAAGGATACATTTCAAACTTACTGACCAGACTGGACACATTCTGGATTTAAGAAATGAAGAATTCCATGCTAATCTGTATGTAAGATCGTAGAACGTCTGAGTAAATTATAAAAATAATCTGATTCTGAAAAGATAATATATTATTTTTTTTTGTTGTTGATTTTTCATTTAATCGTGCAAATACCCCATCAAATTATTACATTTTGCTAGATTTTTCATTTAATCGTGCAAATACCCCATCAAATTATACAATTTTGCTAGATTTCTTCAATTTGATGAATTGAACAGTACTCAAAATCATTAAAATCTGAATAAATAATCAATTTTTACAATAATATTATGACTGAAGCAATTGCATATAAAGCGAGATAACTTCTGTCCTCTCTGTAGAGTAAATTAAGTAATTATCTCCCCCGTCGCTGCGTCAATTCAAAAGACCATGCAGATAGTTTGTTTTCTTTCATCAAAACGGTTAATTATTTAGCAATTTATTTGGTCTCTGTAAGCAATTAGCTGTCACTGGAGCACAGAAAAGGATATTTATGCACCTATTGACTCTGATAACTTTAAATCAAGTCGGTTTATACAAATGCGTAATTACAAATTCAGGTTATTTTTAGCTAGTTGTACACATGTATTTTAACCTAACAAACGAGAACTTATACAGAAATGTAATATTTTATGAAGTATGTCTGGAGATGAATTAAATCTACGCTACAGTTTTACAATAATTGTGATTTTTATTCAATATATTGGTCGTAGGTTATTTTGCCTGCTTATTCAGTGTTGGGTTAACTATATAATAGTTTTAAAACATGTATTTGTATGAATCGGAAAGTGGTGCAGTGTTATACCGTTGGATTCTCGTACTCAAGGTCCGTGGTTCGATTCCCATGATCGACATATGTCAATGGAGGCGATTTTGATGCCATTTTCTAAGATAATTGGGGGTCCGGAGAAATCCTCGAAATCCACAACAGACAAAATACACTCTCCCACTATGTCAACACGTGGTGGGTATACTTTTGCACTTCCCGGGGTTGATTATGGAGGGGGGTGTATAAAATCTGTTAGACGTAGATACGGCCCCGTTTGTGTATGTACTGTCCCTAATTAAGTTTATGTTTGTGCCGTCCCTTAGAGATAAGTACCATAGTTAAGTTTATGTTTGTGCCGTCTACAAAAAATATACTATGTGTTTGTGCCGTCTACAAAAAATATATTATGTGTTTGTGCCGTCATAATCATATAATCATATCATGTTATATAATGTGTGTGTGCCGTCTTAGAGATAAGTTTATGTGTTGTGTTTGTGTCGTTAATAGAAATTACGGATCACCCTAGGAACTTCTAGAATGTTGTTTGGCAATTTAGGGGTTCACATGGGGGTTGAGTCTGTATAAATTACCCTCTGAGCTTTCTAGAATGTCGTTAGGAAATCTAGGGGTTCACATGGGGTTGTGTTTCGTCTAATTTCGAATATCCTCTGAGCTTTCTAGGATGTTGTTTGGCAGCCAAGGAGTTCACATGGGGATATTTCGAATGACCCTGAGCTTGCTAGAATGTTGTTTGGCAATGTTGGAGCTCATATGGGGTTGTGTTGTGATTATTTGTTTTGTAAATATTTGTTTTCTTCAGATTTTAGAAACATTATTATTATGATTCAGGAACATTTTATAATCTGATTTAGTAATATTATGATTATTATTTTTAATTTAAACAAATATTTCTTAATATAATGAACTACGAAAATATTAACGATATTATTTCTGCTATTAAATAATTACAACGTGACGGAATAAAGATATCTGATAATCTTGATCCTCAGAAAATTGTGTGATTTTGAATCATTACAATAACTAAAATTCGAAAATAAATATACATTACCATTCGATTATAGATTCATGAAATTAATTTATCAGTCTATGTTATAATCCTTGTCAATGGTAAATGACACACAGGGAAAGCTATTTGCACCTCTTGCACGTTCAATCGAACAGATTAGATCCGAATTGTCTCACGAGTACTAAAGAAAAAAGATTGTGAATAACCGTGTAATGCATTTGAGAAAGATTATGTCATTTGATTCTATCAAAAGTGACACTGAGAGCAGCGACAGTAAAGATGGACCATTGCCTGTGGTGATTGCTAAAGAAATCCCTTGGCAAAATTGAAAGAGTCGAACTATACAGTAAAAAAAAATATTTATTTATTCAGTTTTGTTTTGTTTTTTTTTTGTTTTTTTTATTTTTTATTTTTTTTTAATTTTAAGTATCATTGACCCACCTACAAGAGGACAGAGTTATCTCGTTTTATTATCTGACATATTCAAATATTATCTGCTGATCATATTTTATTGAAAATGCAGATTCTATCAAAAGTGACACTGAGAGCAGCGACAGTAAAGATGGACCATTGCCTGTGGTGATTGCTAAAGAAATCCCTTGGCAAAATTGAAAGAGTCGAACTATACAGTAAAAAAAAATATTTATTTATTCAGTTTTGTTTTGTTTTTTTTTTTTTTTTTTTTTTTTTTTTTTTTTTTTAATTTTAAGTATCATTGACCCACCTACAAGAGGACAGAGTTATCTCGTTTTATTATCTGACATATTCAAATATTATCCGCTGATCATATTTTATTGAAAATGCAGATTTGTATGTTTTATTTGCGACAATTTGTACCGATTGTGGATGTATGCAAAAATATTTGGCAGCTGCATTTATTGATGGAAAAGTTATTTCTTGGCCTGTTTCTGTATTGACGGCTTTAATAGCTTTCTTTCCAAATATTTTACACTTTCCTGTATTTCTACGTGCACAATTCTGACTCTGTGTAATAGCTTGCAGGTTACATAAAATATTATTTTTGGGATTTCCATCAATATGATCAATTACAAGTCCATCTTTGATGACTCCATGGAAACATTCATAGATGAATCTATGTGAGAAATAATTTTTATTTCCACTGGTATTAAATACAAAATGACCAAATTTATCAACACTACTGTTTGTTTTCTTTTTTTAATCGGCAGTTTTTGATCACACCATAACGAGATGCTTCATAATTTTTAATAACTGGATGCGCTACAAACTCATTTTGCTCCATTTATACAATAATAATATTTGTCTAAATCATTATTTTGAAAATCTAGCGAGATAATCTTCTGCGGTTTTTATAGGAGATTCGACACTTTTGTTATGGTATTATCGTTTTAGTTCTCTATACTTTTTACCACCGCATTTTACACACAACTGAGTTATTCCTCTGACTCCAACACCACACTGCACACACGGTTTTGGTCCTAGATTTCTATATCTAACGCTTTACATATGGTAGCCGCAGAATTCATTTACACATGCTTTGTTACAAGGAGAAGTATATCCGATCATAAGCCAATTACATGGATTCTTTGTTTGAATCATTATATATATATATATATATATATATATATATATATATATATATATATATATATATATATATACTAAAATTCAATTTAAATTTATATTTGTCTTGATTATAATAATAGAGGAATTATCCGCAATTGAACCTTCCGCCGTCTCAGCGGGAGCTAGATTTGATCTTGACAGACTACCGAAATATAAATTTAGTTTTTCGATGCAAGATCTGGCTTTAACAAATGAGGATATAACCAAACGTATCCGTGAAGACAAGAAGGAATTTTGTGACGATGGTGCGGCTCATGTGTGGTCGACATTCAAGATCGGAAATGTTGTCATTACTATAATGAATGATAAACGAGGAAGAGAGATTATTAACCACCTTGATATTCAAAAATATTTCATTTTAATAAAATTTATTGTAAGGACAGATGACGATACTTGGATTATCCGTGACAAACGTGATCCTGTACGCATGCAGTCAAGAAATAATATTGTTTTATTAGACAAAAATTCCAAACCCGGAATACTCACTGGTATTGACAAACGTATTATGAACGAACGTATCCTGTGACTGCGGTTGTCTATGCAATATATCCGCTAAATAATAAACCTGACGTCAATGATCTCAAGCCGATGAGACTGTCAGAGTTAAGAATAAATTGTGTAGCTGAACGAGTTACAGAACACTTCACAAACGCGATACGTGGCAATGGTTTAACGAATTTAGGACGTAAAAAAATAAATACGTGGGCAGAAGCAGTTAAAGATACCGGAGCGTCTATCAGCGACGTTGCTGAGCTGGGAAGGAAATTAAAATTCCCCAAAACAGTGAAGACGTTAACCGGAGAGATTTTGTATAAATCGAAATATGAATCAAGAGGAGCTTCGATAGATATTATTGATCATAACGCACACGCATGGACTGTGGCAGTAATAATATTTCCACGAGACAGAACAGTTAAATTTTATGATGGTCATATATTTGATTTTATCAGAAATATCAGTAAAAGTGACCCTGTATCTGTTTGGTTGTTTCAAAGTTCAGAATATGATTATTATGATCAGTTTGTACGGCCTGGTGGGGATATTTATCGTACAGAATCTCTTCATGGAGAAATGAAAAATCTTGCATTAAAATATACTTCTGACGATGTCAAGGTTAGACAATTACTGAATAATTGTTTTACCGTTCCATCAGTTGCTGCTCACTTTGCTCAGGAGAAAAATTTATGGAAACCGACATGATTGGAATTTCTTGAAGATGTCCAGAGAAGTTGTACCGAATATGGACACGGTGGATTATGGAATACTAAATACGATTATAGCGACGTTATCTCAGTTGATATGGTAGCGTGTTATCCTGGAAGTTTTCTTGGATACGGAGAGTGTTCTGAATACTTTAAGAGATTTGTACATCCATCACATGAGATGACCAGAGTTGTGATAAATGGACCCTTACCAGATTTTGACTTAACCGGATTCGCCTATATAGAATGATTTGAGTTTACGGAAAATCTCCATCCGATTACTTATACTTGGTTTGGAGGACATTTTTCAGAAAAATGTTGGGTTCCAATAGTACTATTACGATATATGCTCGATAATAAAATATTGATATCATTAAAAGTAAATGAAGCGATTATATCGTATCGTCCACAGAAACAAGTTTGGTTACCAGAACAGGATAGATTTAATATTGATGAAGTCAGGAAAGAATTTCCTGATCTTAACGAAAATAATATTGTTAAAATTGCTGATAATATATCTAAATGCAGGAAAGAAAGCGATGAGAAACTTGCAAAAGATCTTGGTAGAAAGATAATCGGTAAATTTACACCAGGAGGATCATATGATCATAAACGACACTGTACAAGATTAATTATGGACGATGCTGACCTCGATTTTATAATCGCTGATACAACGGAATAAAACACATTTATAAGTCGAAGTAATGCTTATTTATCAGACGGAACCAAAGTAGGTACAATTGTGAGCTATATTGATGGCGACTCACCGCAGTTTACTCATTTAAGATCTTCGATGCTAGCGTACGTTTCGATAAATCTATTGTCGATGATAAATAGATTTCCTCGTTACGCTGTCAGAGTTGCTACGGATTCGTTTTATATAAACAAAAAATATGCGGATTTGTTAAAACCGCTACTCTGTAATAGTGAATGGGGATCATGGAGAATAAAACAAGAAAATATACTTAGTTATTCTGAATCTGCCGACATTGAAATTAAGGAAATATATTACAAAAATAATCAGATATCAGAATTGTCATCGGCACCATCTGTATATGATCCAGTGGCTAGACATAAGACTGTTTATCTTAATGGATGTGGTGGTTCAGGTAAAACAACTCGTGCGATTAAATTATTCATGAACAACCATTCAGATATAATTGTTTTGACACCGACACATAAACTCGCCAGAGAAATAAAAGAACGAGGAATCAGATCTCAGACTTTTATCTGGGACGAGATAGACACGGTATCATTAGAAATATTAAAAATATTCCTTGAATGGTTATTGGCTAAAAATACCGCTGTAATAATGTGTGGCGATCATGGTCAACCACCACCTTTCGTCGGTCAATCTCCGCATGAATGGTTAAAATCATTTGTGGATTATTATGAAGAAATAAATGGTGATCATAGAGCTATTGATGAACCTCTGAAAGAATTTAAAAGATTAATCAGACTACAACCAGATAGAATACAATGTGAGATAATGCGCAAAGTAATTCCAGAAACTGCTATGAATGATTTTTGGAATTTATGGAGACCAAATGATTTAATAGTTGCGAGTAGAAAAATAGTTCATGATGAACTGCAGGAGAAATTATTTCTGTTACATAAAGAAAAATTTTCAAATCTACCTGTACCATTGTGTTATCGCCCAGCGGATACTCGACGACAGAATATTGAAGTTGAAATTCCAGGAACAAATGAAAAACAAAATCTTGTATTGAATGATATTGTTTTAGTTAATGTTGATGTTGTTGAGAGCGCGTTGATCATGGATAAAACTCCATGGAAATTAGGATATGCTATAACAATTCATTCGTCACAAGGACTAACTATTACTGATACAAATATCTGGATTGTCGATGATAGAATCGAATGGTCAAATTTAGTTTATCTCGCAGTATCTCGAGTCAGAAGAATATTTCAGCTGCACAGGGTTATTATGAATTTTACAGAAAATAATGATCAAACTGCTAGCAATGACGTAATAAGAAAAAAAACTATTTGGTTATAAGCAATGTGATAAAAAAATAATCGCGATTTTGATATTGATACTGATTAATTATGACACTGAAACAACGACAGAACAATCATTGTGCAAGTTGTAACTGTAATATGCTATGGGAATATTCGAGTAATATTCCAAGACAGTTCACCGTAGACAGAATTAATAGTGATCTTGGTCATACACGTGATAATGTCATATTGACATGTCTTGAATGTAATCGACGTAGAGGTGCTAGTTTACAAAAGTGACCGCGGTGGTAATTGTGTGTCTTCAGGAATTACTTGTAATTGTTCACGTACAAATCCACGTTGAGGAGCAGTTGAATCTAGTCTGTAGATTGCAGGTCTACCTGTGGATCTAACCACGCTAGAAATTGTATGTGTAGTCACACTCCAGATAGGATCAGTTGCTCTTTTTTTACCACCTTCAAGTTCACCAGGTTCATATAAATATCTTACAATCACATTACCTAGTACTGGTTGAGAGGAAGATTCACGTCGTTGTATTGGTATATATTTCTTTGTAATTACATTAGCAGGCTTCATAGAAGATGCACGAGTAATTTCATTATTCAAAGCAGCTATCACACTTGGTAATCTTGTAACCCATTCAGTGGATTTTTCCTTTGCATATTGATATCCAAATAACCGCTCAGCAAGTGTTCGATTAAATCGTTCAACGATTGCCTGATCACGATGAATTTCAGTGTGTTCTCGTCTGATTTTAACGTTATGTTTGTTCATCGACGATAATACTGCACCAAGAAATTCTTTACCAGGATCAACCTGTAATAGCTGTGGCCATCGCAAGGGTCCTCGTTGATAAATGCGTTCGAACGCAGATGCAACTTCAGTTGCTGTCTTTGTTGACAGTGGTTCTGCTTCTTTATATCTACTTGCAACGACTAATTAACGACAGTTAACACGTATTTATATGTGCGTGATTGACGTCTACCGGTTTTAACAGTATCATGTGGTAAAAACAAAATATCTGCTTGATGAACTTCATTGGGAACGCTGACATCAAAATGTGCATAGTGAATATTTTTAGGTGGTGGTTGATAAATTTGCCATATTGCCTGTCGTGCTAACCACGCGGCAGCAACAGCACGTGAGACTTTTGCTACTTCAGCAAGTTTACTAATCGCTGCTCTGCCTCTCCAATATCCTATTGGACTATAATAAATGGACTCCATTATAATAGTTATATAATTAATTACCCAGCTCCTAGCATTATTTTACCTTTCATAGCAGATTTTACTAGAAAACTAGCGAGTTTTTCTCTGAGAGATATATCAAGTATAGAATTTAACGCATGAATCAATTTCACATCTGCGAGATGCCGTTGTTGTAAATCTTTACTTTTATACGCAACATCATGAACATGACACGCTTGATCAATCTTATTTATTGGATACTCTCCAGGTCGCAGTTGATCTTGATCATCAAGTCGGATATCAAGTCGAGTTCCAGGACCACAATAATTATATCCAGGAAGATGTTTCTCACCAGGTTATTTAGCCCATGGAGCTCCTGATAATTTTCCTAATGAAGCAGCGATATCTCCACCTTTGACTGACAAGTCAAGAGGAATAAATTTATATTTTTTTTGTTCCACACTTTACACATTTGCCTGTAATTGCACGTCTTTTATTTTTTGTTATTATCGTTGTCAATCCACTGGTATGGGTGGGTGCTCTGCATCTAACACAATATAAACTCATATTATTTATTATATGGATATAATTGACTTCTCAGCGACACGAAAACAAGAACCAGTAAGACTACCAAATTCTATTAGAATGATTATAATAGGCCCATCTGGATCTGGTAAGACACAATTATTACTTAATCTGATAATGCGATGGCTAAAGTGGAATAAATTATATTTAGTAGCACCATCTGTAGATGATCAGCGATGTTATGAAGCACTTAAAGATTTTAATAAAAATGCGAAATTGTTGGACGAAGACGGAAACGATATTATTGATTTTATCACCGACATTGATGAAGCTCCATCTGTAGATGACCTAGATCAGGGACGGGCAACATACGGCCCGCGGGCCTGACCCGGTCTGCGACGGGATTTTGACTGGCCCGCGGTCACATCCGGCCGCATTCATTCCTTGCATAGCCATAGGTGGATAAAAGCGATTAAAGTATTGATTTAGTAATCCGGCCCACCAAGAACTTCATTTTCCCATATCCGGCCCGCCGACTAGAGAAGTTGCCCTCCACTGACCTAGATGGATTTATTAATAACCTCGTAGTATATGATGATGTTATGCTGGATAAACAATCAAATCCAGCTTGGATATTTTCCAGAGGCAGACATAAAGATACTGACGTGATTTATGTTTCTCAGCGATATACACAAATACCTAAAGTGATCAGAGACAACTGCAATATTTTAGTTGTGTTTAATGGAGTAGATAATTATACCTTACAAAATATTTATTATACTTGGTGTTCAGGGGATATGGACATGATTAAGTTTAAAAACTTCTTTTCAAGAGCACAAGCTGTTCCGTTCGGATTTATAACAATAAATTTACATGACTCAAGATCTAGGTATCGTATAGGTCTGGATACAATCTTTGGTTAATTACAACAGCAACAGAGGAGGTGAACAACCAAAATTGAATGACCCTGCGAGTAAACGAAACACACTATAAATGAAAAAAAAGAGTTGGAGATAAAGTAACGAGATAAGCTAACCCAATTAGAGAAATCTCATGGTCAGTTAGAGGTTTTGGTTTAGCGTTATCGACCTTGAGATTTATTTTCGTAGGAAGCTTTACTTTTCTGACAAATGACAATTCAGACAAGTGGTCTGTTCACCTCCTCTGCTGCTAAGAGGCTGGACCCCAACATCGATTGGTTACGCAGCACAGGGACTCTGTAGATTTAGTTTCTTTGAAGTTTTCAAAGTTATGTTGGCTAATTTGCTCAGAGAGAAGGCTGCATACTTGTGGCGAACGTCTCTGTACCTGGCAGCCAGTGCTTCAGCAGAATTCTTTGCCGACATTGCCTTCTGTCCATGGAGTCAGTTAAAGTTAGAAATCAGATTCAGCCTGCGTGCAGCATCATACTTTGCGATGGTTTCCCCAGCACTCTAAAGAAAGAAGGCTAGAATGGATTCTGTCAGGGTATTGTTAGACTGTAGGCACGACAGATCCCTTACAGCGTGATGAAATTCGCATGTTTTTAGAGAACGCTTGAGACCTTGTATAAATATGTTGTATCCAAACCAAGGAGAGAATGTAACAAAGCAGAAGAGCTATTGGTTATATTTGTTAATGGTTACATTGCCAGTGTCTTTGTGCCATTATACAGTACCCAGCTGACACCTTTGTGTCCATGTTGAACGAAGCCAAAGGAAGCAATTTTATGGAAATATATATATAATAGTATAGAATAGCTACAGCTAGATTTCACATTGGAATTAAAATGACAAAAGATACATAAAGTGTTCTTATTTGATCATAAACTGAATTCAATTGATGAATATCACTCTATCCGGTAAATATGAGGGAAGCTGAAGAAAGAGAACAGCAGTATAGGTATGTTCAGATAAAAATAAATTTATGATGTGCCATAAAGGTCTATAATTTGGTAGGAGAAGACTCATTGCCGATGAATGGGTGATAAACAATCTGAAAAACAAGAAAATCAAATTGGTGAAACCTATTTACTCAGGGTTCTCAGTGTCCGAGTTATCACAACAGTCTAATGATGAAGTTTGCTATGTCTGCTTCATTCAAATAAGGTAATAGGATGAGACCACTCTTGATTGAACCAGATTCAGTGAGCAACTGTGTTATTACAGAAAAACTTACATTGACATCAAGTAGAACATTAAATTCTATGATGCCAGTTACAATACAAATGACAACATATCTGATATCACACAACGAAAATGAAGGTTGATTGGTATTTTAAGGATGAGGTAAATGTTGTTCCAATTATAAAAGCGTTGTATAATAAAATCTAAACCATTTGTAACTTTAATAGAAAGACTGACAAAACCATTCTATAAAGGAATACAGAAATGTGAAATGAAATATACATGGAAATTCAAAATGTACTTCGATTGTTTATTTAACTACACTGCAGATTGCAAGGTAGTGCTTTTTTTTACTGATGTCATGCAATCAAGAGATTGCATAGTCTGTGTATGCCCAAAAGAGGTTTGTGTTGATAACGTCAGCACATTACCTTACGGATCCGTGAAGCAATCTGCACCTATGCTACTATATAACGAAAGAGAAACTCTACACAAATAAAACATGTATTTCTTTTGTTTGTTTCTTTCGTTGAGAGCTTCTACTGTTTCTTCTTTCATTCATCAGATAGAACATATTGTTTTCTTCCAAAACATATCACTTTTTTGCTTTTTATAGAAGTTGATTTACTTTGAAATTTGCTTCTACAGAGTTGTATATTTGTACTATAATCCACACATATTTTAAAGGTATATCTCTAAACGTTTTTTCTTTGTAGAGGTTAGTTATTTTGCGTTTTACATCGTTATGACTGTCACACTTATCAATCATAAACAAGGTATCGTCACCTTCTCTTCTTCAAGTAAGCATCCTTTACTGTGAGTCTTCCAAAACGGAAACTTTGGGCAGATAACAACCTTGGAATCTGTCACGTGCCTCCTACGGTATTATTTCTAATACCGGAAAAGGTAGGCAATTAAAATTTAAATAACTCCAAGCCCACAGCCAGCAATGCCGACAGTCTATGTGTATAAATAACGCAAGGTGAAAGGTATAACAATTTAACAAAATATATCAAATGTATTTAATAATTTCATCGACAAATTTCTCAATCGCAATTTCTTTCGAACAAATACAGTCAATGACCTATTCACGGTTGCCAATTACTATTTCATCATATGATATTAAAGGTCTTAAGTGAGAGTGTTTCCCTTCAGTGTTGTCTCCGTTACTCATCTATCAATCCCTGTCCGCCTCTTGTTTCTCTTTGGTACTGACAGTACACTTGACTACGTGCTCTCCTGGTACTTCCGGATCCGTCCTTCTGACGCATGCGGTACTCTCTATCAAGTGCTCCTTGCGACACTAAACTCCTACCACGTGCTCTACACGTGTCTTATCTCTCTCTCTCTCTCTGTTCCTCGGATGTCGATTCTAACACCCACCCGGAAAGCTTCCTGTGGAATTAGAAGGGACGTATATTCTTGTCTCCTTACTCTAATCTGAGGAGAATTAACCATACTTTTACAGACCTTTCATCAGAATGATGGCGAACAATTAACAGGTCAACTCACTTACATCTAAATATTCAATACATGCATTGTTCTATAGTAATTGTGCTATAATAATAATAATATTGTCAACAAGTTCTAATACATGCACACACATCCTTAATTGTTAACTTCTCGCTATAGTAACTATCATCATCAATAGCAATCATACGCATTTCCTACACTTCAAATTATAAAAGACGCATACAAATAAACAAATACCTTATTAGGTGTGCTTAAGTCCAACAATGACTAACTCTGCATAACTCACAATCTACACATTCACATACCGAATAAGTAAGTACAAGTAATAACACAATTCTCTAATAAATTCATTTATGCATTACGATGCAACGTAGTAGTAAATTACACACTCGATTTCGATTCCAGTCTAACAATCTACATACGTTAATCTTGCATGTAAATAATTCGCTATACGCTATGTTGCGATATGTTAATAATTCAGCTATACATGGAAGATTCCATTTCTAATAAATGTACATAATAATGTATCAATTTTACAACACTTAGTTATGAAAGTGAGACAAATTCGGGTGAAGATATGTTGCCTCAAGAAGCCTTTGTTCACAAATCCAAACGTAGAATTTCACTACAATTCATTTCCACCTTTCAGTGAGCGCACAACACCGGCTACTCGGAGTACAGTCTAATACCTCTCAACTTCTCTATGATCCACTCTTGGCGATGGTTCGCATATGTACTGATTAAAAAATAGGTTTGGTCCGAACATAAGCGGTTGCTTATTGAGACTAAGCCCTAGATATTGTCTGGTCTCTTTGAAAACTGCCCTGGGCTATTTTAGTACTTGTTACCAAAGCCCGAAATTGCTTCCAAGCCGGTCGTTACTTCAATGACTTATTGCAAAATGAAAAACACCGGAGCCTGTAACTAGTCGTGCAGGTTGTAAACTTCCCTTTGAATGTACCGCGGAATGGGCCTTTGCGTAATGGTTAAAGAAAAGACAGTTTCTGTGTGTCCAGAATCGGGTCTATAGTCACAATCTAACATAATACGTAGTGACATTATCCCAGGTGCTCTTAACTACGAATTAACTATAAGATACGTCTATACCTGAAGCATGGAGCATCAGTAAATTTTTCCCCACAACGTGACATAATTAAACGGGATTTTGTATTTAGTCTTTATCAGATTTACTGTACACGGTCTTTATTCAATATTTAGGGACTTATAAGGGCTGTTGTATTTTAATTGGCAACCTGGGAATATACCATACTTGACAGACATTCCATACTCTATAGCAACTGAGATCACGTTCCTATTGCTGTGCCTTAAAACAGTGTAGGATCACATTCGAATTTTTTGTGCACAATATCAAAACAACATTTAGGCTCATGATCAGGTCTGATATATCTTGCGGCGTATGCGATGCATTGCTGCCTTGGATTGACGTAATTAATGCGGTTATGAAACGTGGTGTAATTATATCCTACATTGCCATTCATCGTGCTAAAGTAACACTAAAAAGCTCTGCTGTGCACATACCATTTAATGTTTCATCTAAAAAAGAAAGACGTTTACTTTTCCTTTAAAATAAACAAACCGGGAAGTACCACATATTCTAAAACTCATCACAAGTGCAACCAATGAATATGTAATCTTATTTGACTTGTTCATTACAAATCATTAAAATCCGTTAACAATTATTACGTTTGTTCTTTATTTTTCAAACTGTACCGTGTTTGTAGAGTGATTCAATATGTCAGTATCGTGCAATGAAGAATTGCATATAGAGTAACTGAATGAGACTTTTAATCAGCACCAAATCAAGCGAGATAAGATTATTCGCCGAACAAAACGATAATGAATTAAGAGGTTATATTAAGATAAAGAGTATAATCATTTAAATCGGATGCTGAAATACAGAAATAACAAAGATTCAAGAGTTAGAAAAGGAAACAGCAAAATATTAGACCAAAACAAACATTATATTGCATAAACTGTTGCAAAGTGTTGAAAGCAAGAAAGAAGCGCAGTTGGTTCGACATCTAATTTAATTTCAGAGAGGTTTCAAAGGCAATATTGAAAACATAAATTCAAGATAGCAAGCATAATTACCATTTGTCCAATGCCCGAAAGAACTTTTTATTAAAACCTGCTAGACACGCTGTAGTAGGAAGAGCAATATCAGCACTCTCGATCTATAGAAAATTTTGTGTACGATTTAGATGGAGTGGAGGTGATGTTGCTGCAACATCAGCAGACAATGATAATTAGTCCCGAATTTGCAGTGCAATAAGCTAGTTGCTTGAGAGTGCCTACAAAATGGGTTCATGTAAACGTTGTGCTAATTATTTTGAATTTAGTGGATTTATATTTGCCTTTTGGTCAGAGGAGTAAATAACGTAATAGAATCTGCGAAGTTCATCTCTTTAAATATGTCAAGCAGTAAACTACAATAGCTCCTGCAGCCATTTAAGCCCTTAGTGAGGATTGTTTATTCTATTGTTAATTTTGTTTGTCTTTCTATCTTTCCTATTGTTGTTTTTGTCGCTTCAAACTTTTACAGTTATCTGAACGTCCAAATATCTGATATTATTAGAAAATATAACGGCAAGACTGTCATTATCCTAGTTCTCTCTCTCTCTCTCTCTCTCTCTCTCTCTCTCTCTCTCTCTCCATAACTTGTACTCATTTTGTCTTTTTTTGTTCTCAAGTTTCTTTTGTAATAACCGTGTCTCTTGCTAATAAACGGATACGGTCAGCGTCAACAGCATTGTCCTGTTAAACACTTAAATCAGTTATAAACAGTGTCGTAACGTTTTCATGCCTCGTAGCATTTCTGTCTTAAATTCAGCTCCTTTATCTGTCTCCAGTATTCCTCAGTACGCGATACATAGCCATGCTGCTTTCTGTAAGCAGCAAATACAAAAACAAGTTTAGACTGTCCAAAACTGTGGTGTACATCTTTATTTTCCAGTGACCTATTATCCATCAAGTATTCTTTCTTCTTGAATATCCCGGGCCACAATCTTGTGGTGAAATTTTCTGTTACAACTACGTTAAATTATCTTATGTCAGTGTAATCACTGCTTGCATTATAATTTCTGTTATCAGATGTAAGTGATGCATATGCAGACAACAGTGTTTTGTATATGGAAATGAAAATGAAACCTATTAATTGTTTATGGTTTTCCTTATCCATACAATTATTAACTTCCATTTTACAAAGCTCTTACCTGCATGGAACTGTATATTATGACTTTCTCTAAAACTCTCTAAAGGAGATGTTTCTGTCCTCTGCCAGTTTTGTGTTGCTTTTCCAGTAAATGCGTATTTTCAAAAAATGTTTATCACTGTCAAAATGCATTTAAAATTAATCGTTGTATTGTATATGTTTGCACGTCAACCATACCTGCCTGCCACTAGTCGTACAATGATTTACATAAACCATTTGTAGGAAAGTCTTTCTCCCACTGACTTTTGGAATATGTAAGTAGATTGTTCGCTTAACTACTCTTTCAATATATGATAATTTACTGCTACCCATTTACTTTGTAACCACAATTCAAACAGTCTTACATTCGAAGACTTGTAGATTAGTTCCATGTTACCATGAATGAAAGCAATCAATAAAACTATATTTGGTCTAAAACATTTGACTATATCATTTTAAGTGTTTAAAATTAACATATCGGCACCTTGATTCTTCTGAATGTTGTGACACAACCATCATTAACAAAACTTGGACCCATTTAGGTATTATGCCTTGATATCGACATTGCTGTGTTCATGTTAAAATCACAAAATACGTATATCACCTCTCTGAAAACTGCTGAATTCAATACGGCATAGCATTCTTGTCATTATCTCTGATATGCAAAATACAAAATAAAATCTGTATTGTCTTTATCTTGAGTTAGTGCACCTTACATTGTTTTTGGTGTTGTCGTGCCCCTTCATTGTTGCATTGATATTGAATGATACAGTTGTTCAGAAATTTTAAATTTTGATTAATTAGGCATTCATTTGTAAAAAGAAAGCAAACATGTTTATGCAAACTGTTGCGGAATGTAATTACATTTTAGAAAATGAGGCCGCCATCGCCCAATATATATTCTTGATTGATAATGTTATCTGTCCCCTCCCCACTATATGACGTGTCATTTAAGGTCTTTGTTTTCACAGGTTAATTTTATTCGTTTGCATGTACGATTGTAATCACCGTAATTTTTTATTTTAAAAGTGTTGATGTTCAGTTTACTTGATGTTTGTGTCAATGAGTTAATATAGAACAACTCGTCAAACGAATTTATTAAGCATTGTTTTAATCAAGTTGTATTGTTAAATCTTTGAATGTGGCGTGCTTATAGAGGAATAAATCATTTGTCTATACCAAACATTCTCTTACAAAGAGTTTAATTGAAAATAGATAAAACTAACGATACATTAGATTTTCGTTATATCTCGCCCTGTTTGGAAAAAGAGTGCAATGTACAATAGATAGAAATACTGATGTATTCGTCGGCAGCGTAAAATCCGAAGTTAATATCAAACTTTGAAACATTTGCGGAAGGATATCATCGTAAAACCTTTCTAACAGAATCTTTATGTAGCTGAAAAACGACAGATCCACACAGTTATATTTGCAATGAAATATTTAACGTTTGCTCTCGTCTAAATGTATAAATATTTTGATTCCCTCTTTATATATTCATCAAATGAAACATAACTCACATTTTTGTACCATGATGTCTTACTTTAGCTTGATTTCCCACTGAAAAATCCATGCACAATTAAAAAATATGTAATATAAAATTTTTTGTTTTTTATTATGCGATCACTATTTCATAATTTCCGTGCCCTATTTACTTCGTTTGCAGAAAATATTTGGAAGTCTTGAGTGAAATGGTGCCTGGGATGGTAAACTTCATGAACAAACTCAGCAAATGTAATTAAATTCGAATCTTGAAAATATTACTCCCTAGATTAAAGGCAATATTGGCCGCATAAAATGAATTGACTAAAATACCAATATAAATTCAACTGTAAACAGGAGCAAACTACGATTAAAGGGAAACAGAGCTCCCTCTGCGTCGCTGTGAATGACAATAGTCTGAGAAATCAAAATTTCCAATATATTTTAGCTCCATTGGATAACATTGTATATTGATCATGACCGTTCCGTTTTCGCAAACAATATATAACGCTGCAAGATGACGCTGAATGTTTCGGTTTTAATTAATGCCCAAACAGCCTTTATTATCTTGTGTGAATACTATCCAGGCGCTCTCTTTCTTTAATATGAAAATACTTTTATCAAAAATACTTATTATGAAATGCGAATTTGCAACCCAAATCGATGCATGGCAAGTCTTGAAAACAAGTTAGTAAATTTCATACAGAATAATTGTGTCGTAAACAGCGTCATGGAGCATATCGCTGGCATGCTTTAACAAAACCTTGATCCGATTGGCCCTGAGTAGGGATAAATCCACTCAAAATTCTCTAATTAAATACGCCAATGGCAATTCTTTGACAAGGACATTATTGAAAAAAATGTGTTTACGTTGCAATAACAGTAATACAAAATGAAAAACTTGCAAGAGAAACCCATTCAATCATGGAACCAAACAAATGAGCTCAAACCTACTGCTTGGGGCAAACATGAACAAAAAGACAATTTTGGCGATGACATTATCTTACTATCAATATCCTGAAATGCATGTTTAATACGCTGTTTTGAAGAAAAGGCTATGTATCGAGGATATGAAAATGTAGTAAATGGATTAACAGATCTGAAATCTCAATACTACGTTTAACCTTAACCTTATACAGAAAGTCTTAATAGCATCTACTACGTACTCCTGATGGTTTAGTGAAGGAGGCTTTAAGGTGAACGTGACAGAACAAAAAGGATAAAGTCACCAATGATGAGTAGTCGACCAGGCCTCGCACTCTCGAGACTTTCTAATCAAGGACCCTAGCTCAAGCTCGAAGACAAAAAGTTTGAGTCTATAGAATAACCAGAATATTTATATTTCTCTTCAATTCAATCGTTCCACTAGTCGGCCAGATTTCAATGACGTAGGTTTACCTTAATTATCATATCATCAAATTTGTTGGTTAGGGACTTGAATTTGAGTTACTTACGTTTTTCAGAATTCGGAACCTGGGTTGTATTTTGGCTGATTTCAGACTAAGATTATGATCATTGGTCAGCTGCTTTGATTGAGTAACGTAATTGCTCCTTCCAAACCTTAGCTTTTTGTTTGTTCAACAGAAGCAAGGGGGCAGATATTGGGGGCGCCAGATTTAGTAGTTTTTATGTACTAAGGCAAAATGGCGGCCAATACGTCGCCATCTTTGTTCCTACTCTATCTGTTTTCGTGCTTGAACAAAATTATGTTTCTATTTGAATAATTTCGTTCGGAACAGAAACCTTTGGTAAGAGAACCAAAACAGTTTACTTTTGCAAATTCCGTTAGCGAGATCAAATTACAGACTACAGAGGTAGATCGTGAGATCATTACGGATGCACTTACAAAGGTTCATTACTTCTGAATGAACTACATAACCTGTGTAACAAAGAGCCAAAATGGTCTGACATTTCTATCTCGTGGAGCAGACAACAATATCTGACCCTACGGACACAAACACTTGTACATTGCAGGAATATTCAGGCTATTTTTCATGACAATTAGCATAATAGTCATTACAATGGTAGAGGTCTCAGGTGGTTAAGTTCATCTCTTAGGTCTCAGATTAAGAGCACTACTTTTAATATTTCTTGGTTTTGTAAAGGATTTTGCTGAGGTTCTTTCCTTTCCTCTTTATCAGGTTCATACGTTGGCGTATCAGGTACTCTGGCTTCTAATTTTCCTTTCCAAATTTAAAAATGACTTTACTGAAAGACGAAATAAATTAAAGCGGATAAGAAATTATGGGTTCTTGTCATCCATACCTCATGCAAATACGTCTTGTATGTTCACATTTCTTTTACATTCGTACGTATCAAAACGTTTACTTTAAAAAGAGCGATTTAGTCAAAAGATGACAAGAAGAACCCCGCCATCATTGTAATCATACCACATAGAAAAAAAGCTGTGATCATTAAAGTGCAACATATGACACGGGATTTTTACGGATACAGTATTCGAAAAGTTTCATCCATCTCGTAGGTCATGATATATCCTAGCTAAGCTTCATATTACCACACACACACACACACACACACACACACACACACACACACACACACAGATTTAGTGTGGCAGTGTAGTGCAGTAGTGCTTATCGCTCTCGCTTGTAGCTTCCACCGCAGGCTAACAGCAATGCGAAAAGCGGAGTCGAGTGTGTAAACCTCGCCCTACCAGTATATAGCCTATTCAGCAACAAACCTCACGCACTGCCTCTTCCTGATGACACACGGAAACTTAGTACCTTGCCGACTTAGGCTACACAAATGAGGACTCGAAGTAGATCTTGCCCCAGACAAGCAGCATTCAGTACGACCGGCAAGTAGATACACACTGGTGTTCGTGGAACCAGATCTCCATATCTCATCTTTACTGTAGAACGACAAATTTTACTCGGTCTTTGCTATGTGTGGGAGGTATTTTCAAACGTAAACATTACGCAAATTGGTGATTTATGTGACAATAGACGACATTAGCAAATAATGTAACTTTACAATCAGTTTGTGTTTAAGTTGTTTTTATTTTTGTTGTTTAAAAGGTTAAAGGTGAATATTAGACGCCATTATAAAAGAACATTAGTATCACATTGAAGAATTATATATGTTCCTTCCTTTCTCTTCAATCGGATCGCCTGTACAAGTTTTTACTTCTTTTAGCTTCCATTTGCTCTCCTTTTCTTTTCTATCGTTTTACTTCACGCATTCAAAGTTTCAATTGGATTTTACTACATGACATAATTTGTAATATGTGCATCAGGAAGATGCTCAAATAAAACTAAATTATGTGCAAGATGCATATTACATTATCGTCATACAATATAAATTTGTGATACAAGATTGTGTTCAATATGTCCAACTCCTCAACGCTTTGCATGTCAGAGAGTGTGCTATTCTTTACTCAAGTCTAGTCCAAATTCGTTATAATGGTCAGTGTAAAAATATGTCATTAGTCTAACTTCACTATAACGGTTAGTGTAGAGGATATCACCAGTCAAAATTCATTATAACGGACATCGTAGTACTGTAGGATATCATTATTCTAAATTCATTATAACGGTCAATACAATAGGATATCACAAGTCTAATTTCATTATAACGGCCAGTGTTGTCGGATATCACTATTCTAAATTCATTATAACGGTCAATGTAATAGGATATCACAAGTCTAAATTCATTATAAAGGCCAGTGTTGTAGGATATCACTAAACGAAATTCATTATAACGGTCAATGTAATAGGGTATCACAAGTCCAAATTTATTACTACGGTCAGAGTAGTAGATATCAAATTCCCTGGATTAATTTACAACGAATACG
Source organism: Megalonaias nervosa (assembly GCA_016617855.1). Taxonomy (NCBI): domain Eukaryota; kingdom Metazoa; phylum Mollusca; class Bivalvia; order Unionida; family Unionidae; genus Megalonaias; species Megalonaias nervosa. The sequence goes on along the minus strand of JAECUM010025249.1, from coordinate 22,150 downwards.
GATGTACGTTTAAGGTCATAAATCCCCTTTGGGGACTCATCAATGCGGAGAACAATGGTCCGATAGCATGAACTCTCTAGTAATATTTTATTTGATTGAAATATAACTGAAAATGAGATTAAAATCACTAAATCTGATTAGGTATTTTTTTTTTTGTGTTCATTAAATGATAAAAGACCTACACTTTGAGACAAGATTCTGTGCTTACCAAAGAATATCGTTTAATTCAGGTTTCATTTTATTAACAAACATTGGTTCCCAAGTAAATAACTGAAGTTAAAGTTTGAGGTTGTCTCTTGCCTCTCAGGCATTATATACCCAGACGAAGTGCAATCTTTACACTAATCAATAATGTCATAGTGGTAAGCTTGGTGGATTCAATTCCCAGGCAAGACCAGATCGGTTGCTTGTTGTGCCTTAGGGCAAGACACACGATTCACATAGCCGAAAAACAATGCAAAATTCTTGGTGAAACATCTTAATGTATAGCTATTATCTGTGATCATCGGCAAGCCGCTTATGATCAAGCGATCTTGTTTTTAATTCAACAATCCATGAGATTATACAGAATCGGATGGAGAATAAACAACTGAAAATAAACTTGGTGTAGATAATAACTATTCAAGAGGCATACATCGCTACACGAGGAAAGAGCTAATCAAATGCGTACTGTTTATCGTGAGACGTAGTGCACAGGACTGCAAGCAAGGACTTACACAGACGCATAGGTAGGTTTTCTCTTCCAAACTTAAACTACCAGGACCATTTGCAGACAACAGTGTATGTATATTGAAAATCCTGTTAATAAAGTTAGCTCGGTTACGTCAAACATCTTTTGTTACAGAAATTTTCTCCTGAGACACGCGCGTCTTAATATCCACAAATTATGAACATCACTTACTTGGCCTTTGAACGAAGGACGCTGTTTCACCCTTTTTGCCATCTATTTTCTTCTCTTTTTGTTTGGTTATATAATTTTATTCCCCACATCAAAACTTATAAATGAATTATGTCTACAAGTAGAAAAGTTTGTTCACGCGATATACGGTATCTATGACCGAATATACTCTAAATTCACCAATAAACAGCTTGTATTCTAACTTGTGTCTTGTTTAAAATTCCTAGTTTATTGTAAAGGATTTTCAGATCTGAAAATCCCTCCAGTCATCTACCATTTCATTCATGTAAATAAAAGTAAATCAATCAATCAATCAATCAATCAATCAATCAATCAATCAATCAAGTCTCATCAGTCTCTCCATATTCGGTCTACTCTTTGTCTAATTCCTACCCCTTGGCCTCTTTGTTGATGACAATATTAATATAGATACTGTACGTATCTATAAAAGAGATAGAAATAGTTAATCCTGCAATAAAGAACATCAGCTAATTAGGAAGACCGATTTATACGTCCTAGTTCATTTATGCGTATCATCAATGGTGTCTACAATGGCCACTGGTAGCTGCCACACTTTGAGTAGATGTTTTAGGCGGCGTCTTTGACTGCGTCACACACCCAGAGGAAATATTTATAAAAACAGTTAAACATCTCAAAAAGAAAATTAGAATATTGTCATACAGGATGAATACAAGAGCAAACTGTCAGAAGAAAATGGACTCCTCCACAGTAATGGAGCAGCTAAATTGAAACTATAATTGTACGCCAATAAAGACACACGCCTTAGACAAAATGATGATACCCTCTTTCTTTGGAGACAGTCTTGCTCGAATTACCTTGCAAGAAATGGCAATGTACTGTCGTAAATCTTCAACTGCAGCAAAGAAAACAATTTTAGAAATATAATGGGAGGTACTACAATTTGGTTTGACCAATTTAATTTACAGCCTTAAACGTACAATTTCTAATTTGCTTGGACAATTATTGATATAAAGCTGCCTCCAAATAACCGAATGTCTTAGCAGTGTTGAAATATTTACGAACATTCTCATAAGCATCAGTCTGTGAAACAATCCTGTAAAATTGTTGCTATAAAGCCTACAAATAAACATTGTATAATTTGATTTCCGATTCGTAAGAATGGAACCGACAGTACAAATAAATGCCACTAATTTCTGACATCATGATTTATATAAAAAACGAGAAAGTTGTATCTTTGTCGGAGTTTGTCAATAAGTATTCTCTTTCGCTGGAAAGGAAGCGATTATTTTCCATTAGAAAGAAATGAATTGAATACACGTTATAGATCGAAGTGGAATAACTGATTTGAGACTAGAAATGTAATTTACAAGGTTGGTAGTCTGGTAATTTGTTAAAGATTAATTCAGATTAAAGGAGAGAATTCGTGAAACAAGATTTGCAGATAAAAGCAAAACATTGTTTCATATCTTTGTTACTATAAATTTTGTTAGCGAGAGTGATATTCTGAGAGGGAGAGAAAGTCGTTTTAATTCACAATGTATATATATATTTTGTCATTGTAATAATGGGTTGAATAGTCATTTACTATAATGCCTATTCGTTTACAAATTTGGATAGGATAACAATGTAGTCAAAACTAGTCATGTTGAAAAATAATATTCACGTTCAAGATTACAAGAGCGTAAATGTATTTATTTCAAATATCGAAAACTATATGCTCCAGAGTTTCCGAAAAATGCAGGTTTACAAATTACTTTCAATGAATATAGCATCAGATGGTTAAAATGGTACAATTCCATCAAGAACTAAATTGCGTATTTGAGTCGGTTAAATAAAAGTATTCAGTTAAATGCAAAGTACAGTCGCAACATTTTGCAAACTTCATAACATAAATCTGCGTTGTTCAGTTTAAACCAGAACATGGTGATATATTCTATTTGATACACATCTGAAATCTGACTATGTCTGAAAGGATTGAAGCTAATTAATAAATTTTAAGTTTCCTATGGATGTCAAGTTGGCTTTTGAATTCACCTTAACTAAACTTATCAAGAATAAAATTATTCTATTTGTTTAATTTCGTTTAAAATGACCGGCAAAGAGTAGAGATTACGACACCTTTACTGCGATCCTGAAAGTCCAGTAGCTTATATAAATATCAGTCAATTGTTGGAAAGAACCGGAATGGAACCAAAAGAAAATATAAGCATCTGAAGTGTAAAGTTTTAATACAGCGCTACACACTAAAATGTTGCAGTACGTTACATTAAATGAAACCAGAAAATGGTTGTATGATTTACCAAAAAGAAATTGATGGTTAAACTATAGTTACACAAAACAGTATAGTGTTAAAGACTATATGTCAAGCTAGTCTAGGAGATTTTAAACAACATTGAAGGTAATGAGTATCACATAAATATTGGCATAATCACAAGGACACTTAATGGTCCCTTGAAATGTGTTCAAAACAAGGTATAGGGATTGTGCCCACTACAACATCAACTATGGACTTTCTTTCTGGATAAACTTTGTACGATGTGACATCTCAACACATTCATGATACGTTATGTTCCAATGAAAACACACTTCACCAAAATCAGTTGATTTAGAAAAAACCTTTACACGACACTGACGAAGTAAACTCTGGTAACCCTGAATATAGATAGACAGAATTTAAAGATACAATATTATCGATACCTTCATTTGACATTTAGCAGGGAATTGCAAAAATAAATGGTGCAATCCACACTGGCTGTTGTGGAAGAAATCCAGTGCACCCACTGCAATGTGTGTCTGAGATACTATCAATCTTACACATGCAACTGAGAATACCTGATGAAATAAAGAAGTAAACGAAAACACATGAATGACATAGATGCAATGAATGTATCTATAAGCGATATTAAAGCTGTATTACAGTGGAGGGTTAAACATATTAGAGACAGACATCAGCAAAGAATTGCATGTGAATGTGTAAACAAACAGTAACTCGAGGCTCAGTGTGCCTGCATACCAAACGACAATATCAAATTAATTTTATCGCACATGACTAATGGATAGCACGTACAACACTGTTGTTTCTGTAGATCCAGTGTAAACGGCGGTCATTTCACATAAACAACACTGGATTGATTCATTTTTAAAGTAATATTCTCTAATTGTAATGTGATTGTGTCTTTATCGTCGCAATTTTATAAGAACCAGTTCTCTCTCTCTCTCTCTCTCTCTCTCTCTCTCTCTCTCTCTCTCTCTCTCTCTCTCTCTCTCTCTCTCTCTCTGACTCATACACACACACCACTAAAGGAGATATAATTGTCTGCTTGCAGAGCCAATATACGCCCCTGGGAAGTGAAGAACTTCTAAGCTTCTGTGTACGCTTTTAAGAGTTAATCATTATGAAACGAAATATGCCTAAAATAGTTCGTTTACGTCTTGCAATTTAGATTTCTCCTGAATGCAATGCTGCATTTTGATGATCATATCTAAATACAACAAAAATGAATGTAGTCACATTGCGGAAGTGTGATTAAAAGTCTTAATAAATTAATAATCGCATTTCCAGATCAACAAATGTTGTGCAAAATGTAGAGTGCTGATGATCGCAGCAAGCTTAATATACATTGCTTTCCGTCCCCATAACTCTTTGGCTAAAAATTAACAACTCATGTTCCAAACTCATTGTCACAAAAAGGGGCTCATGCGGGATTTCGGGAAGTACTTATTAAGAACACATCGGACTGTGGAGAACCTCAAGGACAGTGCGTGTAGAAATCGTTGAGCTTGAGTTAGCAGCCAATCTGTGAGCCATCGTACTTTCCTGCAGTCGTTGATAGAACTCGCAGGCGGCTTCGCAAGCTTCCAGGAACGTTTTCTCGTTCGTTCTGTAGTACCCTTTTATTGCGATTCCGCCTACTGAGATATAAGAGAAGTTTGGATCCCTTGCATCAGAAGTCAGCTTCAAGCGCCCTGTCGTATCGTTCGAGTTCTTTGTCGGCTTTCTTGAAATTCACCAACGAGAATACGTAGTTAGAACCAGCAAAGGTATAGGTGACTTGTAGTAGTTTTGCTGGGAGAATACATTGTTTTATCAGTATATCCTGTGTCCAAAGCGAGAGGACTGTGATGGTAACTGCCTTTTCTGAGCTCTTAAATTACATGCATTCGAGGTCGACTGCTTGAATTGTTAACAGGCATTTTGCGATCATCGTATGATCCACTTCAAGCCCACCGAACGTGGCACCACGGTTCAGTATATTCCATAGGGTGTTCACGTGAGGTGACCGAGACGTCTTGTTATTCCAAATGAAAGGGGTTCGGCGGTTGTTTAAAATGGGCATACGTGGGACCTCAAGGGTTGTTTTATATGAATCTTTTGAACCTGCGGTATGTAAACCTGTGCTGGGGCATGGTATGGGCCATACCAGTGGTCAGCAGAAGACGAAAGTACGACGAATGAGAAAACATCATTCGGCATCACCTAATTGTTTTGCAAGGTGTGCGTTTCATAACGGCAGCAGATCATTATCTCTTATTCTCTTATTTACCATGGCATCTGACTTTAGTGACTCGAGTCACTTCCTGTGACAATAACGTCTCTGGTTCTACTGACACATTCATCTTCGCTACTGCTTGGAGTTCATTTATCATCAAAGCGGCCAGCCTCTTACCAGTGGCCACCAGGCCATTATATTTTGCCTTAACAACATGTGTCACCTTGATCGGTTCCATCGCGAGTGTTTGTAATAAATCATTTTCGAGTCTTTCGAAGATCGGCAGAGCTCTCAGAAGTCGTCGCAACTCTTTGTAGGTGATCATGCCGGAAGCAATGAGGGTACCAGTGTAACTCTTTGCTCGGAATACAAGAAGGCGTGGATGCTCGTTAAAGACGCTTTAATGGTCCTGTTTATTTTTTAGATCGTTCGCAGGTCGATCGGTGTTGTCAACTAGTAGGAAGTACAAAGACATCTCTCGTCTAGAAACATAAATAAAAAAGGATTAAACAGCACCTCGGAGCCATCATATCTTTCTTGCTAAGGGCCGCGGCCAGTGCCATCTAATGGAAGGCCGGTAGCCTCGTGGTGCTTGTCGGCACAAAAGCGGGAGCGTTCTTTGATGTTCTTCGGTCTGACATTTGAAAGAACAGACAGAGCGAAGGCAAGCATGGTGCGCTGAGAACGATCAGCGGAGAAACCAGATGGTAAAACAACCAATGCATCACCGCCAAGGACTAGTACCGTTTTATCGACTTAGTTGTCTTCGCCTTCTTTCGATCCCTACACGTTTTGCATGATGCCTACTTGAGCAGTTGTTGCGCCTAACGCAGGCTGGTTGATGTCCACTATTTCATGGTTCTTAGACTGCCATTATTGTGCCTGCACTGGGGGCACTTTTTTGGGCACTTGTGCTGGCAAGCTTGTCGCTTTAACGTTAGCCTTGTTTCCGATCATCGCGGTAGCGTTGGCAACGATGTGCTTGTTGTTGTAGCTGCCTTGAACTCCGTAGTGAATTAAACTAGGTAAGTGTCACCGTACTGAGGGCCAAGTCAAGTTTGCTTTTCTCGCATTCAAAGAGTGCCTGATATTTTGGAGGCAGATTGTGGTGTTTTTCGTGTGGATGACCATATATTTCATGTTGAGAAAGACTGATTATTCTCCTTTGATCCCGCTATTACTATCGGAGCAGCTAAGTTTGTGTTCCCAAGATCGGCCATACGTAGGAAAGGATGTTTTCAATGAGTCGCTCCATCCTAATCAAGATAAATCCCTGCGGTAAAGCATAAATAATGCCATCAATTCTGTCCAGCAGATCCCTGTTCTGAATGTTGGACAAATTTCAGCTAGTGTCGATTTATCATTTCTGGTGTGAAATTAATCATTTCTGGAAAGGTTCTGTTATCTGCAGGGGAATAGTAATATCTCATCCCAAGCCTGTCGTTGCGGATCTGCATATTGCACAAATCAGTGCTTATGACCACATTAAATTCATTACAGAAGCGTTCGTAGGCAATGGTGTCTGCGTCATTATGCAGACCAATGCAACCTGTCTGGAACTGAAACCAGTAAAAGCCTAGACCCATTGCCAACAGCTAATTTGTCAGCTGGTTCACTCGCAGGCAGACTCTATATCCTGTGGTCACGTACCAGATCGCGACGTTGGCCTGGTTCTGTAAGAATTACATTTCACGATCTGGTATGTCGGAATTCCAGATTTTAGGATATATTCGGACTGCGAACAGTCAAATCGCGTACCGGTCGGTGACATCGTTCCGGTCTAGCACATAAACGTCTATTTTGATCAGCAGATCGTGTATCTGCTCTTACTCTGTATACCTACAATACAATATACCTCACTTCGATATTAAACCAAAGAACCTATGGCAATATGACCATTGTTTCCAAAGTCGGTTTTGACCATGCATATTGTCTTAACGAAACTTCTAGATGGGCCATCGCACTGGAGCAAACAACCCGAAATGACCCAAGATGACGCTTGGCAACGATAAATAATTGTGTCCTCTTCCCCAGGCAGAAACACCGTTACTACCTCAGATGGGTATTATTACATTAATATCCTCGTTAAGATAATCGAGGGTCCTATTGCTGCAGATGACTGCGGACTTCAAATCATTATCATGCGCAATGCTCCATAACCCAAATTATCATCTCTTCAAATACTTCAGTTCGAGCTGACTGTATTATACAGAGTTGGCACGCAAACGATACCCAATCAACGGGAGTTGATAAATGTTCCTCGGCTCTACATTGACTTCGACTAGATAAATCTCCTGGCAAAACTGTAGACGGGAGGTATTGCACGCTATTCCAGATGGTTCTTGTCATGGGCGAGCCCTATGGGGAAACGTGTGCTGTCTACTTTGGAATACCGCATTGATGCAAACTCTGCCAAGGCAGTATTTTTGAACTCAAGACACGAGTCCTGGAAGACAACATTGACTGGTCAAACTCTTTGAGTGCACGTGAATTAAAAAAGTGTGAATAACACCAACATCCACAATCAATTAGTTCATCCGGTTTCGACTTATTCCTCAGAGAGAGGTAGATCACTCCAGATTATTATCGCAATGCTAAAGCTCCTTGCCACGAGGTCGACAATGCTAAAACGTCTGGTGTATGCGCTGGTACTGCCTTAAATGTATTGTACGTACTGACTGGGAGTACGTCCATTATTGGGACTATTGTCGAAATAAATGTTTTCCGCTTCTATCGCTGAAACTCTTTGCAGCACAATCAAACCTTCGGTGGTTTTGCTCTTATCCACAGCAACGACATTATCACCGTCCTGGGCTCCATATTCTACTTTATCACCTCCACAACAATCGTAGCAAAGGTTCGTAGGTCACGCTTTCGATCCATTAGATGGAGTCGCATGTGCCCATAGTGACAACAATGTGGCCTTAGTCTAGAACGAAAGTATGATGGTCGGCTTCGCTATCATGCTTGCCTTCGGCGTCACCATCAGGTGCGGGGGTTTAAACATCTGCGTGTAAACGTTGGGGTTTTCAGCCACTCTGACCATCTTCAGCTTTTGCGATTAGATCTAACAAAACGTAGGGAAAACAAAGCGATATGCCATAGACAAGGAATAGGAATCGTTGATGGCGCTTGACGATACTGTTAGCGACGATTAAGTATTGGCGCAGAGTGCAAAACAAGTTGATATCGACATTGAATACAAAGAGTACTTGCTCAGACTTGAAATTGACACATACAGGTTTAGATTAGGGTGGAACGAGGATGAAAATCAGATAGGCAATGAGCTTTGAGACCACCCAGAACAGCCTCGACCAATCAGCTTGGTGTAATTGCACGTTTGCTGACAGAACAACAGCCAAACTTTCTACCTTGAAGGTTCACGAGACTGATTGCTACTAGATACTTGGTGAAATGTCCCCGGAAATAACCTTTCCTTTGGGGAAGCTCCACCTGTTGCCTTTCTCACCAACATAGCAAAACAATATGTGATGTTCGAACAATATTTGCTCTTTTGCATCACAATAATCGGCTAGAAAACAAACAATTGCGGAACCTGCGAGCGGAGGGCCTGGTGTTTGTGGCGCTTGGCAAGAGTACTGGCGGGTCTGTTAAAGACCGTACCATTACCGGATCTAAAGATATTAATAAAACTGACATTTTCTTTGATATCATCACTCTCTAGTCCGTATGCCACTGAGATAGGTTAGAGGCCAAACGCCTGGTCCCCACCTTAAGATCAATAAAGCTTTCATGTTATGCTCCTTACAGATGAATTTTAATAAGTCGCTATACTCATTTAACCATGACCCAAAAGATTTCAACCTGAAAGAAAGATCTACGACACTGAAATCTCTTTGGTAGAAAATGAATTCATAGCCCGTGTATGTAGCGAAGCTCGCTAGGAGATCATCAAATGTCTCGCTTTGAATTCATATTAGGTTGTGTGATGTTAGTCGAAACGGTAAGAACCTCGAAAATGAAAGGACCAAAGGAACAACAGCTTTCTGCCTCAAGACTTATTCCTACACGACCTGGAAATCCGTTGACCCTCAGGCCCAATTAATGAAAACTGCCAGAACGATACACAAAAGTTGTGCAAGGACATATTTTTGATTTTCGTCAGCCTTTTCGTACCGTTCCAGAGAACTTCAACCGCTTCCTCGCCCCTATTCGGTATGGTGCAAATAAGCTGAGCAGAAGGCTGTTAACTACAGTGACGCCGTTAGTATGGCAAGCCTGCTTTTCTCGTAAATTTCAAAGTCAGTCACCAAGGGCACAAAAACCAACTACCAGGAAGCAAACGGAGCAAGTTTCGTCGTATAAAATAGATACTACAAACTTTTCTGAAAGAAAACTCCCCGTCTCAACCAACTTTGAAAAAAACAACAGGCAATTAAAACAACAGTAGATCTTCTCTACAGACTCCGGGCAGGAGAGAAAGGAGGGACCCTATAGTGTACCCTTCGAGCATGTCTAATATTGGTTAAGTTTTGTTTTGGAAACCCGTCTCCGAACAAACGAACTAAAAATTATCTATTTATGTACCGGTTTAAATGGGGCCAGGCAGGATTCGCACTAGACTACTTCGTTACAGCCGAAACTAATACATTTGTACCAGCAGACATTACTTTCACACACAGTGGAGTAAACAATCAGAACTATTTGTACATAGCAGTGTATTGTCTTTCTTATTAAGGAAGCAGAGGTTTCCTGCCGTTAATTTTCGGTTCTCATGTCATAGTTCTGTCTGAAAAATCAGTGTCGGGAGTCAAATCACTGGGAGTTAAGCCAGTTCTTCCACTCAGTAACCAAGCACGTCGATTGTAAGAAACATTTTCTCCACTGCTTCCGTAATAAAACTCAAATTTTTTACATATACTCAATAACATATAGACAGTGATGGCTGTGCTGGAGACACCACCTTTCATAATGATCTAGTAATTCATGTTTTCTCCCAAAGCTTTGTTAAAATACTTAAATACGATATGTTCGTCTTTAAATTATTGGTGACTGATATAATATGCAAACTTAGACTGTGTGGAATGTATTTATCTGTGTCCTTTCCAAGACATTTCATCAAGATAATTGATGACACGTCAATTATGCTTTTTCTTTTCTTTAGTTGTCTTTTTTTAAAAACAATTGTATGACTTCCTCATTAGTCTATTAACAGGAACATGTAACTGTAAGATAATGTTAAGCATTCTATGATTATTCCAGTGTATTGGAAAGAAATCAACCAGTACGATATCTAAGTACCAGAGATATCGTATAGCTCTACCTCTACACCAGAGGTATCTCGGTTATGTACCGGAAATATAGCTCTATAGTCATTACGGCCACGATATTGAAGTATTAATGAAAAATTCAATATTGTCGAATTAGTTCATGTTTCTCTTTAAGTCTGCAAGTCATGTGTGCGTGACCTTTTACAATATATACCCATTTACATTTAGTTTCAGTGACTCTGTTGTTATGTTCGTCATGATTCTATTCAAGTTCAGTACATTGATTTAAATTAATTCGTTGCCATTTTAAAGACATATTAAAGGTGTTTAAATTTTTTTTTCTTCAAATGTGCTTGAAATTGCCATCTCAAGTATCAATGACTTCATAGTGATTTATTCAACTAGAATAAATTCAAAATATTAACTATTACTGTATGGATATAAAATAACAATATACATTTGAGTATTTTAACCTTTGACCAATGACATACATTTCACAAAGGCTGAAACCTTACTACAGGGTGATTAGCACATTATGTTCCTATCCCAACAGAGCAAGGATTATTTCTCCTCTGTGCACGTTTTACTTCCACAGTGCTAAAAATATTCCAACCCGACCTTCTAACTCTCTATGATCATTCATTCTATCATAATGGAGGCAATACCTTAACCTATAATCATTACCAATAGAAAACTTTCAATTTCCTTAAATTATATCACTCCTTTCTTACTGCGACGGTCACTATTGACTTGTGCTACATACTGTTACGTATATGTAGTTAAATTGTTTGTGTGTTAGTTTTAAAATTCTTTTTTATTTTATTTTTGTTTCATTACATTTTATTGTAATGATTATTTTCACGGGATTCGATATTTTTCCAAGTAAATTCTGTTTGTATAGAACGCAAAAGGTGTTACATTAGCATTATTTTTAGCTCACCCTGGTTCATAGATTTTTAAACATCGCGTGTTAACGATTGGCTATCTCCAAGGTCATTTCGGCCAGTGTGTTAACTGGATTGTAAACAGCCTTTCTATTTTATATATTTTCAGTGTAAGAATTTGGTACTTAGATAGGGCTATTCTTGCATACGTGACAAATGGCATTTTATTTTATTGCGATGTTCAAGTTAGTAAATCACGCAGCCTATCACGTGAAGTACCATGTGACCTAAAATCGAGGCTTAAAACAGCCAATTGGTATTAAATTTATTCAGTTGTATTTTAAACCTTGAGGGCTCAAGGGGGTTTTAATTGTTGTTACCAGTTTGAAGTTCTTTTGGTTTTGGAATTTAATAATTTATTCTCTAGAAAACAAAACAAGAGTACTTTTTTATCAAAAGTTCTGGGAGAAAGAAATTCAGTGGAAATTTATTCTGGAGTTATATGGAAACATAAACTGTGATTCAATCGAGGATCTGCTGCCACCAGTACAACGGTCTCATCTGACGTCATCGCTTCTATATTGGAATTTCATCGAGATTCGAACTCGGATTTTATTAGAACTGTTTAGTGATAAGACTTGTATTTTTCAATCTTAGGATTATATTTTGGATTATATTCACAAACTGTAAGTCCTATTTCAAATTTTTTACATTGTTTTCTAGGGAAATAAATTATTTTGTTAAAATATACAAAGCTTGTTGACTTCACTCTTTTCTCTTGTTATTATTGTACGAGCCTATACGTAACAACACACACTCTTCAGAGTTTGTGTAGCTATCATGCATGAACCTATCGTTGATTTTTCTTCGTCTGCATCACATAAGAAAATGTTTGCTATCAAGAAAGGCTAACCAGCCTAAAGTTTGTTATAAAGACAGGGTAACTAGTGTAATATGTGCTACCAAGACAGGATATCCAGTCAATAGTCCACATTTTCACATTTGATAGAATTCGGAATATTGATTTGCCCTTGCATCAAAAGGCAAATTAACCGTCTAATCAACCCGATTTTGTTACCAAATTTCCATTTGGAACTGTATCAAGGTAACTTATCAAGGTCTTTTGTGGACTGGTTCTCTATTTCTTTCATGGCTTTGTTCATAATTAAATACTCTTAAACAGGAATCCGCAAAGGATGATAGAAGCTGAATGAGTCAAGTATGTCTTCGAGTCGAATGCTTTAAAATGTTTGGCTATAAGGTGCCGCTGAAACAGTGAGTTCTAAAATTGTATAGCTATAGTACTGAAACCCCCCCCCAAAAAAAAAACAACAGAAACAAATGCGTCTGCAAAGATAAAGCCTTCCAAATAAGCATAAATATATAGAATTGTAAGATAAAATAAAAGGGCTCATAGTTATTATAAAATTGTGAAGGAAAATGTATAGAAATTTAAAATCCTTAAAATATAGGTTTGTTGTTCCTAACAAACTGCATTCTCTGAAAATGAATGACAGAAGTTTTTCTGTTGGTACATTATCGTAGGGTCTCCATAGTTCACATACAAATACTCCGGTCTCAAAGGTGAAAGTCAATACGCTCTACAAGAATGTGTACCACTGTCAGGGGACAGTGAGGATTGTATGGGTCAGGTATGTGAGGTAGGTATGAGTCAGGTATGTTAATCCAATACGCAATAAACAAAATACAATATCTTCTTTGTGAATCCTTCAATATGTAAGAAACCTCTAATGATGGGTGTGGTGTTGTTGGAGTTGGTGTGCATAAGTTTTAACTAGATTATGTTGACCATGTATATAGAACATGTTGGCTTATATAATCTTTGAGGTCAATATATACTATCGCCGTTTTAGAAACGGTTGATAACGGGCAGTTTTGGCTGCTTTATTTGCCACTTCATTATTCATTCATTACACTTAATACTAATGTGACTAAGGAGACAACAACATAATTTTAGCATATCATGTTGTTATATGACGAGATAAATTTACGGCATGTCTAAAATTGGGGTACAAGATTTTAAATATGGAAAGGGAATCAGGAAATGAATAATAAATTTGCTTTTCGAGAAATTTCAATGTAGATCAAAAGGTGTTAGTAAGGCAGTAATTTCATTTAGACCTTGTAGAATTAAACATTGCATACTATAATTTTTCTCATGGATCAACGACAAATATCTTAAAATTCATTACTCACTATGTGGAAAACGGTAAGAATTTTCTCTTGCTGAAACCGACAGTATACACTCGTTTATTTGCCATGCGCAAAATGCAATTTACTTTTCATAGTATTAGTATGGCAATTTGAAACTGCTTTATACCAGCTATATATATATATATATATATATATATATATATATATATATATATATATATATATATATATATATATATATATCTTCGACTTTCTTTCGGGGCGATGGCTCTTTGCATAACAAAATTTGACCGTCGTTTTTTTGTTTCCTTTTACTTTACATAAATGGTACATAACTATAGCATCTTTACATTATATATTAACTTCTTGTTTACATTTGGATGGTTTCATCTTCCTACAATTTTGTTCAATCGAGTTGTATGATTTACAACGTAATTATCTTTAGTTTGCAGCATTTAGTCACTATTGTGTTGAGGTGCTGTAAAATGCGACATACTTATTTCAGGTCGCTGTTATCGACATGTCTTATTTGGCGACTTGACGCTTTTATCTACCATAAATGTAGCAGATGTCATAATATAGTATCCATCTTCAAGGGAATAAAATGCAGACTTCTAGTCATAAATCGTACGTGATCGCAAGACATATATATCATCTGATAAAACCACAACTTCTCGCAAATTTCCCTTGAGAGTTGTTTATTGAATACCATTAGTGCTCAATTACCGGGCTCTATTTTCAATCGCGAGTCTATGATATAAATTTTGTGAAGTCAGCAAGCCTATGTTTGAAAAGAAAACTTTCACCAGCAACTAAACTGTTCTTTCCATACGCACACTATCATAGGATCAAATGTTTTCGAGCAATTGAAAATATTCGAGGTATATTGACCAGCTGATAATGTTGAAAAATTTATTATAGTTTAATCTTTGTATTTAACTATCGTGATTTACTCGATGTAACTAAAGAGATCGTATTTGATTTGAAATGTGGATCCCCCATGCAAAAGCTTGCATTAATGTATAGATTGAACAAATTATTTTTATGCCCTTCATATAAGAACACATATTTGGTCCAAATGATCATGTCTGAATCATTTACATACAGGATACTAATGGGCTAATGAAAGTCCGTTACTTCCATCGTTAGAATATGAGATGGGGATGAAACTGAAAATATCTCAATGAAAGGGTCTACTTAAAGTTCATACCAGAGTAATTACTATCTTTTCACGAACGTGTCTCCCATTATGTAATTTTCTGCATAACGTTTGATAAATATTCTTGCGATTCAATACAAAATTCATATGAAGTGAAACTTGAAGATTTTACATATATTTTTACAAACGTTCCTGATACTCAGTACAAAATACATATAAAGGAAAACTGCTTTTACATTTATTTTCCTAGTAACATTTTCCTTGCCAATAACGGTGCACAATATGTGATTTATATTTGTATGAACATAGAGGGAGATTTGTTTACTATTTATATCGAAAGAGTTTTCTAACGTACGATGCACAATTAGTCCAGTAGTTGGTTTTATTCGACAGTTGCATCTACAATTGCTATGGAAGATTTTGAGATTATTAATTAATTTAATTTGTTTGTATTACAACAATCTAAAATGTCACATATTTTAAGAACAAGATTTAATTCCCCTTGCCATATCACTTCATCACGGTCTTTATAGATCTCAAAGCTTTCCTATTTTGTACATCTTAAGTTTCTGAAGTTATGTCATCGGACAATTCGGTATTTTAACTTACTGGTAACTGAACAACATATTGGGAACAAAAGTAGGTACTTGCTGAAGTCAGTACATGGCTTATATATCGCCGAGTGATTAGCACACCAGTTTCTGAATATTAAATATTTATCATGTGGCATAGTTAACTTTTAAAAACAAATATCAAAGATGAGTCGTACAAACATCGGGGTACATAATTTGCAATATTCATTAGTCATTCATAAATATCAAAACGTTCAATATTGTTTCTCCTCCTTTTGCAGGCGTGCATAGCTCAAGGTGCAGCCGTCTGTTCAGTGGCTCAAGCTCGACGTAATGTATGGCTGATTGGAGTATCATTGTTTTCAAACGCATTCTACAGTACTATATAATGCTTGCAGAGCTGGTGTCAATGTATTTTATGTGGTGATTTTGGGTTCAGTTGAAATGGTCAGTAATTATTAATTAGCGTTTGAACTGAGGTGATTGTTTTCCTGTACATAATGAATGTAATTCACTCTGCAGTAATATGTGAAAATAGGAGAAAGAGAAACAAGTAATATGAAGAAAATTTACTCTTTCTCAGATTCTTTTACAGAAAAATCCAGCAAAGAATAAAGAAACAAATCAAAGCATCCACCAGATGAGAAATTTCCAGCGTCTGCACACACTAACCGTATATACAGTATATCCAAGGGTATTCTTTATTCCTTTGAGTGATTTCACATTGTCGTCGTTTAGTGGGTTTTAACACAAATCAAAGTAGAAAATTATTTAAAGTAATTTGCTATTTATCTGCCAATATTGCAAGATGTCTTACTATATATGATGGTAGATTTTTATGCATTGATGTCTTGAATTTAGGAAAGTTTTGAGATTTTCCAAGATGGTGATCTAATCGACTTTAATTTCGTATATTTCTTAGCTTCTCAGTCAAATAAACACCGGCACCTTTTAATCGCCGTTTCACTGACTTAAACGTTTCATCCACTCCTACAATATAACTGCATCTTTCTGGAATCTCAATGAGTCACGCTTTCTAATCAACAAACCGGCTTCTCTTTCAAATTTATGGAGGAATGTGGTGGAGGGAGGAGGCTTAAGCTGGAATCATAACTTTATTCACCAAAATAAATCGCTCACTAGGTTAAATTGACAATAGTGAGTCTTCAAGAAGGCTGAAATGTGATACAAGTTCCAGGAAGTCAGGAAGCCAATGAACGACAAAGAAAACATGGCAGCAATCAATCAATGTATTTGTCTCGATGTTGTTTTTTTTGTTGTTGGGGGAGGTATCCAAAGTTTGAAGTTTAATTTTCTTGGCAACATCATGGTCTGTAGTGAAATAGTTCGATACAATTCCTCGGGTAAGCGCATGACAGTATTATGTACAAGAAAGTTAGATCGATCTCCTAGAAAGCTAAATTTAGCTTCACATTTATATTTTTTAGGCGTTATACTGTTCCTTTGTATCACTTTAGTTGGTGCTGAAGCAATATCTGACGTTATACATTGACAACCACGAAGCTTGATAAGGCATATTTACAAGTTTAATCAAAGATATTTACAAGCTACATAAGACATAATTACAAGTTAATAAGACGTATTTACAAGCTTCATAAGACATATTTACAACCTTAATAAGACATATTTAAAATCTTCATAAGACATATTGACAAGCTTCACAAGACATATTTGCAAGATAAATAAGACATATTTACATGCTTAATAAGACATATTTACAGGTTTAACAAGACATATTTACAAGCTAAATCAGACATATTTACAAGCTTAATAAGACATATTTATAAACTTCAAAAGACATATTTACAAGCTTAATAAGACATATTTATAAACTTCAAAAGACATATTTACAAGATAAATAAGACATATTTACAGGTCTAACAAGACATATTTACAAATTTCATAAGACATATTTATTAGTCAAATAATGCATGTCTACAAGCTCAATAAGACTTATTTAGAAGCTTCATAAGATCTATTTACAAGCTAAGTAAAACATGTACAAGCTTAATAAGGCATATTTTCCAGCTAAATAATACATATTTACAAGATTCATAAGACATATTTACAAGGTAAATAAGACATTTTTACAAGCTAATTAAGACATGTTTCCAAGCTTCATAAGACATATTTACAAGCTTAATAAGACATATTTACAAGCTAAATAAGACATATTTACAAGCTTAAAAAGACATATTTACAAGCTTAATAAGACTGATTAACAAGTAAAATAAGACATATTTACAAGGTTCATAAAACATATATACGAGCTTCATAGGTCATGTTTACGGGCTTAATAAGACATACTTCAAAGCTAAATAAGACATATTTACAAGCTTAAAAAGGCATATTTACAAGCTCAATAAGACAAATTTACAAGGTAAATAAGACATATTTACAAGCTTAAAAAGATATATTTACAAGGTTAATAAGACTTATTTGCAAGTTAAATAAGACATATTTACAATCTAAATAAGACATATTTACGAGCTTCATAAGACATGTTTACAGGCTTAATAAGACATATTTAAAAGCTAAATAAGACATATTTACAAGCTTAATAAGACATATTTACAAGCTTCATAGACATATTTACAAGCTAAATAAAACATATTTACAGGCTAAATAAGACATATTTATAAGCTTCATAAGATATATTTACAAGGTAAATAAGACATTTTTACAAGCAAATTAAGACATGTTTTCAAGCTTCATAAGACATATTTACAAGCTTAATAAGACATATTTACAAGCTTAATAAGACATATTTACAAGCTAAATAAGACATATTTACAAGCTTAATAAGACATATTTACAAGCTAAATAAGACATATTTACAAGCTTCATAAGACATATTTACAAGCTTAATAAGACATATTTACAAGCTAAATAAGACATATTTACAAGCCAAATAAGACATATTTACAAGCTAAATAAGACAGATTTACAAGCTTTAAAAGACATATTTACAAGCTTAATAAGACTTATTTACAAGTAAAATAAGACATATTTACAAGGTTCATAAAACATGTGTAGGAGCTTCATAGGTCATGTTTACAGGCTTAATAAGACATACTTCAAAGCTAAATAAGACATATTTACACGCTTAAAAAGACATATTTACAAGTTTAAAAAAGCATATTTACAAGCGTCATAAGATATTTACAAGGTAAATAAGACATATTTACAAGCTTAACAAGACATATTTACAAGCTTAATAAGAGATACATTTTCGCAAGCTAATTAAGACTTATTTACAAGCTAAATAAGACATATTTACAAGGTAAATAAGACATTTGTACGTGCTTCATGAGACATATTTACAAGCTTCGTAAGACATATTTACAAGTTAAATAAGACAGATTTGCAAGGTACATAAGACATATTTACAAGATTAATAAGACATATTTACAAGATTAATAAGACATATTTACAAACTTAATAAGACATATTTACAAGATTAATAAGACATACTTACAAGCTTAATAAAACATATTTACAAGCTTCATAGACATATTTACAAGCTTAATAAGGCATATTAAGAAGCTTAATATCACATATTAACAAGCTAAATAAGACATATTTACAGGTTTAGCAAGACATATTTACAAGCGTAATAAGACATATTTACAAGCTAAAAAAGACATTTTTAAAGCTGAATAAGACATGTTTACAAGCTTTATAAGACATATTTACAAGCTTAATACGATATATTTAAAAGTTTTCTAAGATATATTGACTTTCTTTGTAAGACATATTTACAAGTTTAATAAGACATATTTCCAAGCTAAATAAGACATATTTACAGGCTTAATAAGACATATTTATATGTGTTACGTATATGTAATTTAATTACTTGTGTGTAGTTTTAAATCCTCTTTTTTATTTCTATTTCATTACATGTTATTGTAATAACTTTATTGTATTTGACATTTTTCTAAAACAATTCAATTCAGATCTAGTAAATAATCAATATTGCTTCATTGTATTTTTAGCTGACCTAGTTACTTACCTTGGTTCAAAGTTTAGTAAACACTGAGTGAAAATCATTGGTCTTAATCAAGGTCATGCTTGGCCTGCGTGTTAGTTGAATGAACAACGATTAATTATTAAATTCATTTCCAGTGTGGGAATCGTTGGTTTTTAGCTAAGGCTTACTAGAGTACATGATAACAGACGTATTTTTTTTACTGCGCTGTTCGGACAGAGTTATCACATGACCCATCACGCGGGTCTGAAATTGCGTTTTTAGTTGGGTTAAAACATAGTTCATAGTGATTTTATAGTCAGTTGTATAGTATACCTTCAGGCTGAACGGTATTCCTGTTGTTGCCATTTGAATTGAGCCTTTTACTTAATATAATTTATTTTCCTGGAGACTTTACGTGTGTTCACCGAAATTCTTGGACAAAGACATTTACTAAAACTATTTGGAATTCTTAAGCCGGAATTATATTCTTGGTGACTCAACAAGGAACTTTTGACACATCAGTACAAAACTGGTTATAGAGGACGTCATCGCCTTCCATCTTGGAACTTCATCGAGATTCGAACTTGGATTAAATTAGAACTTTTTAGTGATAGGACTTATATTTTTAAATTCTAGGATTAGTTTTGGGATTAGATTCACAAACCGTAAGTCTATGTTTCATATTTTTACCTTGTTTTCTAGGGAAATAAGTTATTTTCTTAAATTTACAAAGCTTGTTGGCTTCACTCTTTGTTTGTTACTTTTGTACGAGCCTACACGTAACACAAGCTAAATAAAACATATTTATAAGCTAAATAAGACATATTTACAAGCTAAATGAGACATATTTACAAGCTTAATAAGACATATTTACAAGCTTAATAAGACATATTTAAAAGTTAAATAAGACATATTTACAAGCTTCATAAGACATATTTACAAGCTTCATAAGACATATTTACAAGCTAAATAAGACGTATTTACAAGGTTAATAAGACATATTTACAAGTTTAATAAGACATATTTACAAGCTTCATAGACATATTTACAAGCTTAATAACACATACTTACAAGCTAAATAAGACATATTTTCAAGCTAAATAACACACATTTACAAGCTAAATAAGACATATGTACAAGCTTAATAAGACATATTTACAGGTTTAACAAGACATATTTACAAGATTCATAAGACATATTTACAAGCTAAATAAGACATATTTACAAGGTTCATAAGACATATTTATGAGCTTAATAAGACATTTTTTAAAGCTTAATGAGACATTTAAAAGCTTAATAAGACATATTTACAGGTTTAACAAGACATATTTTCAAGCTTCATTAGACATATTTACAAGCTTCATAAGACATATTTACTAGCTAAATAAGACATATTTACAAGCTTCATAAGACATTTTTACAAGCTTAATAAGACTTATTTACAAGCTAAATAAGACATGTTTACAAGCTAAATAAGACATATTTACGAGCTTAATAGCACATATTTAAAAGCTTAATAAGACATATTTACTTAAACGCCTTTTCTATTAATATTCCTAAATTTTCAATTTTAATGTCAGTGTTCGGCAATATGGATACGTAAGGGTCAAATGATGCCTTTCCCGACATGACCTAGACATCATCAAATCTCTGAGCTTGAATTTCAGCTTGATATTTCGTGTCATTATAATATAATTTACATATATAATGTCACGTTTGATTGGTAGCAAGCGGAAAACTCGATCTCAAACTCTTGCTATGATTATAATGATATACAAGTCTAAAACAACTAATATATTCTGGCTTCGGATGAGGTGAGTCCTCAGAACTGTCGTTCAAAAGGGTTTCAAACAGAGGAAGGAACAATCTTCTGTAAAGAACATTTTAGATTTTGATCTAGTATTAAGCAGCAAAATTCAGATATTTCATATAGACAACTGCAAATGTATGCAGAGGTCAAATTCGATTTTACATGTATAATTGTAAAGCATGTGCGACAGCAATGCGATATCTAAACAGTTCAGAATCACTAATTGGGCAGTAAATAAATTATTAACCAAACCAAACAACGACAAACATTCTGAAGTTATTGCGCTCATAAAGAGGCTCTAGTTCATTTTTCTAATAAGGAGGTGATAACAGTTAGGTCACTTTATACATACGGACTTGGCGTCAAGTGAGATACACAACTTTGCGTCTAGTGATCTAATCTTATGTAAGTAAAGAGAGATATTCTTTCATATATGAAAATGTGACATCATGTTACTACAACAGGATTAGAACATTTTATGGGATCAATAAAAAGTTACATATATTTCTATGGCTACACGTAACTTATTTGTAAATAAATACTAATTTCACTGGTAAGGGTTTGATTTTCAAACTAGAACAGACCATTGAACGAAATTTACTAAATCTATCACATATTTGTATTTACATTACAGTTTGTTGTTAATAATTTAAAACTTGCAGGATTTATCCTACTGACGGAATGTCGTTTCCACAGGTTGCTATTTGATCGACTTCCACGAATTTTCAGTAAAGCCAAACGTTTGGTGCCTCCCGATGCGGCACCCACATTGCAGTAAATCTAGCTTCTTATTTGGTTATCCGTTGCACGCTTGGAGTTAGTAAAGAACAGGACTAGTTACAGCGTTAAATATTATTTCCTTTTTATGATGCATGTATATTTTCTAAAGAATTAGTGTCTTAAAAGCCTATATAATCAATATCACGCAATTATAAACTATATTTTCAGCAATCGAACT
>JAECUM010025248.1:0-14779 GCA_016617855.1 Megalonaias nervosa | reverse complement strand
TGGATTTGATTGTTTGTCCAGCATAACATCATCATACACTACTAAATTATTAATAAATACATCCAGATCATGTACGGATGGCGCTTCATCAATATCAGTAATAAAGTCTATGACATTGTCTTCATGTAACGATTTTGCGTTTTCATTAAAATCTTTAAGTACTTCGTAACATCGCTGATCATCTACAGATGGCGCAACTAAATATAATTTATCCCACTTCAACCATCGCATTATTAGATTAAGCAATAATTGCGTCTTTCCACTTTCAGATGGGCCTATTATAATCATTCTGATAGAATTCGGAAGCGCTGGATGGTGCTTTACTGGCTCTTGTTTTCGTGTCGCAGAAAAGTCAATTATATCCATATAATAAATAATATGAGTCTATATTGTGTTCGATGCAGAACACCTACCGATACTACTGAATTAACGACAGTAACAACAAAAAATAAAAGACGTGCACTTACAGGCAAGTGTGTGAAATGTGGCACCAAGAAATATAAATTTATTCCAACAAAGACAGGTGGGGGTGATATCGCTGCTTCGTTAGGAAAATTACCAGGAACTCCATGGGCTAAATATCCTGGTGAGAAACATTTACCCGGATATAATTATTGTGGTCCTGGAACTCGACTTGATATCAGACTCGATGATCAAGATCAACCAAAACCAGGAGAGTATCCAGTAAATAAGATTGATCAAGCATGTCATGTTCATGATGTCGCGTATAAAAGTAAAGATTTGCAACACCGACATCTCGCGGATGTGAAATTGATTCACGCGTTAAATTCTATACCTAATAAATCTCTCAGAGAAAAATTAGCTAGTTTTCTAGTAAAAACTGCTATGAAAAGTAAACTAGTGTTAGGGGCTGGTAATTAATTATATAATTATCATAATGGAATCTGTTTATTATTCCCCGAGAGGATTCTGGAGAGGTAAGGCAGCGATTAGTAAACTCGCCGAAGCAGCAAAGGTTTCACGTGATGTCGCTGCATCATGGTTAGCACGACAGGCAATATGGCAAATCTTCCTAAGTCCACCTAAAGAATTCATTACGCGCATTTTGATGTTAGTGTCCCTAATGAAGTTCATCAAGCAGATATTTTGTTTTTACCACACGATACCATTAAAACACGTGGACAAAAATCACGCACGTACAAATACGCGTTAACTGTCGTTGACATTGCGAGTAGATATAAAGAAGCGGAGCCATTATCAACAAAGACAACATCTGAAGTTGCATCTGCGTTCGAACGAATTTATCATCGAGGTGGTCTACGATGGCCATGGTTATTACAAGTTGATCCTGGTAAAGAATTTCTTGGAGTAGTATCATCGTTGATGAAGAAACATAATGTTAAAATCAGACGAGGACATACTGAAATTCATCGTGATCAGGCAATCGTTGAACGATTTAATAGAACACTTGCCGAGCGGCTATTCGGATATCAATACGCAAAGGAAATATCTACTGACCTCAAAGATAGATCTCGTGAATGGGTTGCAAGATTACCGAGTGTGATAGCTGCGTTGAATAATGAAATTACTCGTGCAACTTCCATGAAACCTTCTAATGCGATCAAAAAAATATATATACCAATACAACGACATGAATCTTTCTCTCAACCAGTATTAGGAAATGTTACAGTTAGATATTTATATGAACCTGGCGAACTTGAAGGTGGTAAAAAAGAGCAAGCAACCGATCCTATCTGGGGCGTGACTACACATAAAATTTCTAGCGTGGTTAGATCCACTGGTAGACCTCCAATATACAGACTAGATTCTACAGCCCCTCAGCGTGGATTTGTACGTGAACAATTACAAGTAATTCCTGAGGATACACAATTACCACCAAGCTCAATTTTGTAAACATCCAGAACCTCGACGTCGATTACACTCAAGACAGGTCAGCATTACATTTTCACGTGTGTGACCGAGATCACTATTAATTCTGTCTACGGTAAATTGTCTTGGATTCGAACACTGCCATAA
This sequence comes from Megalonaias nervosa, assembly GCA_016617855.1. Taxonomy (NCBI): domain Eukaryota; kingdom Metazoa; phylum Mollusca; class Bivalvia; order Unionida; family Unionidae; genus Megalonaias; species Megalonaias nervosa. The sequence continues at coordinate 12,781 of JAECUM010025248.1, read as the reverse complement.
CATATTACAGTTGCAACTTGCGCAATGATTATTTTTTAGTTGCTTTAGTGTTATAATAAATTCAATATCAATATCAAAATCACGCTTATTTTTTTTGTCACATTGTTTATAACCAGCTATTTTTTTCTTTATTACGTCATTATTAACAGTTTGATCATTATCTTCTATAAAATTCATAATAACCCTATGTAGTTGAGATATTTTTCTGACTCGAGATACGGCGAGATAGACTAAATTTGACCACTCGATCCTATCATCTACAATCCAGATTTTAGTATTAGTTATAGTTAATCCCTGTGACGAGTGAATCCTTATAGCGTATCCTAACGTCCACGGCGATTTATTCATACTCAGCGCATTCTCAACGACATTAATATCGACTAAAACAATGTCATTCAGTACAAGATTTTGTACTCGGACATTTTCAGCGTCTCCACCTGGTATTTCAAATTCAATATTCTGTCGTCGAGTATCTAAGGGGCGATAACACAAAGGTACAGGTAGATCTGAAAACTTTTCTTTATGTAACAAAAATAATTTATCTTGTAGTTCATCACGAACTATCTTTCTACTCGCGACTATTAAATCAGCGGGATTCCATAAAGTCCAAAATTCATTCATAGAAGTCTTTGGAATTACTCCTCGCATTATCTCACATTGTACTCTGTCTGGTTGAAGTCTGATTAATCTTTTAAACTCTTTTAACGGTTCATCAATAGCTCTATGGTCATCATTTATTTCTTCATAATAATTTACGTTATTCTTTAGCCATTCATGTGGAGACTCTCCAACAAAGGGTGGTGGTTGACCATGATCGCCGCACATAATCACAGCAGTATTCTTCAATAACAACCAATCAAGAAATGTTTTTAGTGTTTCTAACGATACCGTGCATATCTCGTCCCATATAATATATTTAGGTATATATTTTTCACCCATCCGCGATGGGGTCCATGTGTCTCCGCACCATCTAAAGAAACTGATATGTACACGATTTTACTCCTCGTTGCTTTATTTCTCTAGCAAGTTTATGTGTAGGTGTCAAAACAATTATATCTGATGTATTATTTATAAATAAATTAATTACACGAGTTGTTTTACCTGAACCACCACACCCATTAAGATAAACAGTCTTATGTCTAGATACAGGATCATACACAGATGGTGCAGATCATTTTGATGTTTGATTATTATTTCTGTAATATGTCTCCATAATTTCAACATCGGCAGATTCAGAATAACTAAATATATTTTCTTGTTTTATTCTCCATGTCCCCCATTCACCATTACCGAGTTTTAATAAATCTTTATATTTTTTATGTACATAAAATGAATCCGTAGCGACTCTGACAGCGTGACGAGGAAATTTATTTATCATCGATAGTAGGTTTATCGAAACATAAGCTAACATCGAAGATCTTAAATGAGTAAATTGTGGTGAGTCGCCATCAAGGTAGCTCACAATGGTACCTAGTTTCGTTCCATCTGATAAATAAGCATTACATCTGTTTATAAACGTATTTTTCTCAGTTGTATCAGCGATTATAAAATCTAGTTCAGCGTCATCCATAATCAATCTTGTACACGCTCGTTTATAATCGTATGAACCACCTTGAGTAAATTTACCGATTATCTTTCTACCGAGATCTTTTGTAAATTTCTCATCGTATTCGTTTCTGCATTTATTTATTTTAATAATATGATCTTCATCAATATCAGGGAATTCTTTTCTGGTATCATCAATATTAAATCTGTTCGGTTCTGGTAACCAAACTTGCTTCTGTGAATTATACGATATAATCGCTTCAGTTACTCTCAACGATATTAAAAATCCAGCATCAAGCATATATCGCAATAGTACTATCGGAACCCAACATTTTTCTGAAAAATGTCTTCCAAACCAAGCATAAGTAATCGGATGGAGATTTTCTGCAAATTCGAATAATTCTACATGAGCAAATCCGGTTAAGTCAAAATCTGGTAAATGTCCGTTTATCGCAACCCTGGTCATGTCATGTGTAGGATGTCCGAATCTCTTAAAGTACTTAGAACATACTCCATATCCAAGAAAACTTCCAGGATAACATGCAGCCATATCAACTGAGATAACATCACTATGGTTGTATTTGGTGTTCCATAACCCACCGTGACCATATTCTATACAGCTTTTCTTGACATCTTCAAGGAATTCTGATCGTGTCGTTTTCCATGAATTTTTCTCCTGAGCGAAATGGGCAGCAACCGATGGTACGGTAAAGCAGTTATTCAGTAATTGTCCAACTATGACATCATCAGAGGTATATTTCAATGCAAGATGTTCCATTTCTTCATGAAGAAATTCTGTACGATAAATATCACCGTTAGGCCGTACAAACTGATCGTAATGATTATATTCCGAACTCTGAAATAACCAAACAGACACAGGGTCGCTTTTGCTGATATTTTTAATAAAATCAAAGATGTCACCGTTATAAAATTTAACTTTTCTATCTCGTGGAAATATCGTTACAGCATTAGTCCATGCATGTGCATTATGATCAACGATTGTTATAGGGTTTCCATTTTTTTTATATATTTTGGTTCGTATAATATCTCTCCGGTTAGTGTTTTTACTGTTATTGGAAATCTTAATAACTTTTCTAGTTCAGCAACATCCTTAATAGATGCACCAGCATCTTTAACCGTTTCTGCCCATTTGTTTATTTTTTTACGTCTTAAATCAGTTAAACCATTACCACGTATCGCATTTGTAAAATGTTCTGTAACTCGTTCAGCTACGCAGTTTATTCTTGATATTTTCATCGGTTTCAGATCCGCAACATTAGGTTTATTATTCAGCGGAAATATTCCATATACAACTGCAGTTGCTGGATAACTCTGTATATAGTAGGGTTTATCAATGCCAGTAAGTATTCCGGGTTTAGATTTATTGTTTAAGAAAACAATATTACCCCGGACTGCACACGAACTGGATCACGCTTATCACGAATAATCCAAATATCTTCTTCTGTATTTACAATAAATTTTATTAAAATAAAATATTTTTGATTATCAAGGTGATTAATAATTACTTTTCCTCGTTTGTCATTCATCATATTAGTAACATTTCCAACTCTGAATGTGGACCATGCATGAACTGCACCATCGTCACGAAATTCCTTTTTTGCTTCACGAATACGTTCGGTTACCATTAATGCCAGATCCTGCATCGAAGTACTAAGTTTATATTCTGATAGTCTGTCAAGGTCAAATCTAGCAGGGGAAGGTTCAATAACGGATAATTCCTCCATATTATAATTAGGGCAAGTATATATTTAATTGAACATTAATCTTTTGTATATGATTGAAACACAAAACAAATGTGCTTGGCTCAAAATTGGATATACTTCTACTTGTAATAAATCATGCGTGAATGAATATTGTAGTTATCATATACAATGTGTTAGAAATGGAAGTCTAGGACCAAAACCGTGTATTGTGTGTAGTGCTGGAGTGCGAGGAAAAACTCAACTGTGCGCGCAATGCGGTGGAAAAAAATACAGAGAATTAAAACGATATTATGACAAAAAAAATAACGCTGACTCTCCTATAAAAACCGAAGAAGATTATTTGGCTAGATTTTCAAAAAATAATGATTTAAACAAATAGTATTATATATAAATGGAACAAAATGAGTTTGTGTCACATCCAATCCTTACTAATTATGAAGCATCTCGAGAAGGTGTGATTAGAAACTGCAGATTGAAAAAACCAGTAGGTAGTGTTACCAATACTGGTTATCTTAGATTTCGTGCTGGGAAAAATAAATATTATTACTCACATAAATTCGTATTTGAATGTCATTTTGGGGTCATTAAAGATGGACTTGTAGTTGACCACATTGATGGAGACCCCCAGAATAATCGGTTATCTAATTTACAGGCTATTACACAAAGTCAAAATTCCACACGTGGAAATACTGGAAAATGTAAAAAGTTTGAAAGAAGATCTTTTAAATCAATAAATACAGAAACAGGACGGGAAATTACTTTTCTATCAATATATGCGGCTGCAAAACATTTTAGCATAAATTCACGATCGGTACAATTTGTCGCAAATAATATTACTAGATCTGCCCTTTCAAAAATATATAATCAGCGGATAGTATTTGAATATGTCTAATTCTGTCTTCTTACAAAAACAAATAGTTCGACTCTGTTAATTTTCCCAAGGGTTTTGTTTAGCCATAATTACAGTCACTGACTCTGTCAGGGGTTCATCTTCACCGCTCTCAGCATTGACAGAATCAGATAGCATAATCTTTCTTAATTGCATTACACGATTATCCACAATCTTTTTTCTTTCGTACTCGTGAGATAGTTCGGATTTAATATTTTCGATAGAACGTGCAAGAGGTGCAAATAGCTTTACCTGATTGTCGTTTACCATAGCTAGTGATTCAAGAATGGATTGAGAAATTAATTTTATGAATCTGTAGTTTGAAGATAGTGTATATTTATTATCAAATTTTCTCTGTTGCAGTAATTCAAAATCGCACATGATTTTCTGAGGGTCGAGATTATCAGATATTTTTATTCCGTTATGTTTTAGTGATTTAATAGCACAGATAATATCATTGATGTTTTCTTGGTTCATTATATATATTTATTTTTTATATTTAATATAAAAATAAACAAAAATATACAGCGCGGGGTGACATTCGGTCTACCATTCCATAGTTGTATCAGATAAACCTAATGAGGTTCCGAATCTTTGTTTAGACATTTACCCCCAAAGAGACCCCTAAATATCCGTAACCGAAACTTTAGAGGCTCAGAGGGTTGTCTGTACGTGTGGGTCTTATTTGTGACCAATCAGATTCTGTTTATTGCCTTACAAGAATTCCTAGATATCCGTAACCGAAACTCTAAGAACTCAAAGGCTGATTGGTCTTTGTGACCTGGAATCTCATTAGGTTTATTTTTAGTTTGCGATTGTGTCTTTTGGAATGGCCCCTGTGTGGGGTACCTCTTTAGTGAAGTCACAAGGTCACGACCTCATATCACCCCCCGCTGTATATTTTTGATGAGATGATATGATGATGAGATGATATGATGATGATGATGATGAAATGCCGTCTTCACGCTAGCACACCAACCCATAACGATCAACCAATGGGTTATTCACAAAAGTGAATCCACCACGTCTTGACGTAGTGGATTGGTGTACTCTGAAGACGGGGGTGGCTGGAGCCCCCAATAAATTATAAATTTTGGCATAAAATCGCCCCCCGCAGATAATTTATCCTTCTTGGGTTTCGAACTATGACCCTCCGGATGAGAGTTTCTACACGTTATCAACTGAGCTATCGGACCTTGTTATAAATACATATTGAAAAAGTTAGCATGTGTTTACCAATGTGTCAGTCATATCGTTATTCCTAAAAACTACAATATTCTTAACAAAAACCACATTTTCTGTCTAAAATGAGATTTTATATTTCTAGTTTTCCAAAATATATATAATTCTGTATAACACTGAGTCTATGCGTGAGCCGTAACAGCGGATATTGATTTAGTTATAATATATAGCGGTCTTAAAATAACTTTACGGACATCTGTTATGGAATAATCAATATGCAGCCACAGCTTTCTAGATTTCATTGTGTACGGATTTTATGTAAACAAAAGAATAAACATCCGGATATTGTTATAAAAACGCATTATGATAAAGCTCTATTAGCGTACATACAGGTTTATATTAAGAGATTCGTTCCTCGTGTCCAGAATTCTATTATTTTGGTCTGTAAGTTTGAAATTTATTCTTGTCAGAAATGGATTATGAACTCGCAGGTAAACGGGATTAATTGGTTCTGACACAATTAGCGAACCTGGAGGGACAATCGGACTAAAACTGAATAATATATACCCTTGCTCCGCAGTGCCACTGCGGTGGCTAGATTTAGAAAGATCTACCTGATAGCTACCTTCAATAACATCACATACCAGGTTGACTGCAATTGTTGTTGTTATGTTTACAATGCCTGGTGATATATGTCTACCGGCACCAAAGGGATTGTTATTGTATTTTAGTATAACCGGTGGTGGGGCTATTTTTTTCCACGATTCAATTACTCCCGGATAATATTCTTCAATAAGATCATTTAATGATTTCTTCATTTCAGCGTTATTTAATTCTGGTATAACAAATGTTTGTAAATCTTTTTCTGTTATTTTATAATGATCAAGAAATAATTGTTTGCGTACTGGATCTGTGAAACCAATTCTACTAAGATCAGTTGCAACGTTTATGGTACTTCGATTGGCGATGTATAAATCGAATAAGATACCATTTAAATGTTTTATTGACTCGATTATTTGCTGCTTTACACTTTCATTATAATGTTGTGATAATGAAATAAGTAAATTTCTTAAATCATTAAACATTTTATCGTATTCAGGTTTAAGAGTAAAAATTCTTTAATAAATTCTACATCAACAATTTCTCGATCTCGCGCCCTTGGTGTAACGATAACATTAAATGCTGATCTACCTATCTTGGGAATTCTTTTACCGTAAAAATCGGTAAAATAATATCTATCTTCGTTTGGAAATCCAAATACTATACGACTCCATGGATATTTTCCTCGATATTCTGGATCTTTAATGAATTTTTCTTCACTCGTTTTAAACTCATTTTTAGTTGGTTCTGAAACTCCATTATAAACAGGTGCGACTTCAGGCCATCCTAACACGGATCTAATCAGGAGAATTTATTTCAATCGCCGCTGATAGTGTTGGTTCATGAACAGTAATCGCTATTTTAGATTCTTTCCCTGTGATAGATTTAATTCTGCGTTGGAATTCATCATTAATCTGTTCTATTTGATAACTGCCCGTTGAAATTCCAACAACCTGCCAGTCAGGTGTTCCATCAGGTTTATTTTTATTCGCAAATACCAGTGAATTATTTGCTGGTTGTCCACCAAACGGTTTTGATCTAATATTAGGCCAGCTATGATAAACTCGTAATTGCGCTAATGCTATTTCCTTTACTGGAATTGCAGTCGGAAAATTAACGCTAAATTCAGGATTGGTTGAACTTAATGATATCATAGTAGTTTTTGACAGCGTTGTATTAGCTACGATCTGCTGAAGTAATTGCGACTCTGACATTATTATTATCGTTATTATTTAATTCTCCATCTTTCCGTTATTATCACTAGAGAACGCATCGCGTTCCACTATGAACGCTTCATCGTAGGTTTTCATTATCGTTACGAACTCCTCATCAGATATTTTACCATCACTGAGATACGTTGAAATATACGAGCATAATTTAGTGTATGCGGCTGTTGCTGTGTGTAATTTCATCACGTACTCGTTTAGTTTATCATTCGTACACGTAGATATTTTTTAGAGATAATACTGAAAATACCTGCACATGTTGTTGCCGTTGAAACTATAATCGTTACAACTGCAGGCGCTGTCATCGTTATTGTTGATAGTAATAATCCAGTTCCAGCAATAACAGCAGAAACTGAGTATACCATTATATCAATAACAACCATACGACGACGATATTTTTTTACCTTTATCGTGTAATCGTCGATGATATTTTTTAGTTTAGTTTGACACTCACATACTTGAGCGTATCTGTGACGTTGAACGTCGATAAATGACTCTTGATTCATTATACTTATCTAGGTAACTAATTCGGGAGTTTCAGCTACAAACTCAATACACCACCAATAAGTCGCTGCGGTTAACTTTTTATCATTCGCTATTAACATAAACGTTTCCTCGACATCTTTATTTAACATTATAGACACAATTCCAGAAAAATCATCGGTTGAATGACGCCATGGAAATGTGGTAAATATACTGAATTTTGCACTACTAAATACAGATAATCTGTATACACCAGTAACCTCTGCAGTGTGTTTAAAAGTGTTATTTTCCTGCGACCATGTTGCCTTTCCTGATGCTACTGTGTACACGATATTAATGATCTGTTTGTGAGGAATTTTAACGAGATTAGTTTTTTGAATAATGTTAGGAATACCACTAATGATATCGTTGAGTCTTGCGTTAATGTCAGCGAGATTAATAATAACAGTTGGTGGAGTTCCAAAAAATTCGTTAATAGATCTGTGTACATTTCTATGAAAATTTAGAAATGTTTGTACGTGATTAAAATATTCAGTTCTAAATGTAGCAATTCCATCATTGATTGTCGTTAACGAAGTCATTATTGGAATTTCCTTATCGTCGACGTATTTCTTCGTTGCAGCGTCGAAATCTGTTTCTGGTGTTCTGAGATTATTAATACCATTATTATTCATGTCGAGAAATGCACGCATTATACCACCGCGCACTGACACGTACTTGGATTCTTGATCATCGACGTATTTTTTTGTTGCTGCGTCTGTATCTGCGATTGGATCTCCAAGATACGTAATTTTTCTTCCTGACATAATAATGTCACCTGTAAATACATCACCAGTTTTCTTAACATAATCGTTAACCGACTTACCGGAATCCTGTATTTTACCGTGATCAGTGAAAGTAACGACATTATTAACAACCGCGTTGGGAATTCGTACAAGTACATCTGGTAGTTGTATATTACTCGTTTTTAATCGTCCTTGTTTATCCTGAAAAACGACGACTTCATTTTGATCCACACTTGTTATATTTAATAAATCATCGATTTCATTTCTGAGCTGATCAATGGTTGCATATTTAGATAAATCGAACTTCTGAGTTCTACCTGAGGATCTTCCGTAAATATCTACCATTATATTTACTGATATCAGTTTAAGTACTATGACGTAGTGTAGTGAACGCGTGTACGACTTTATGAGGCGATGCTGTTGATTTTGATACAGCATCAAGCATAGCGAGGGTTTCACGGCCGCATATTGGAGGATCAGTTATTTTTTGTGTTGGTAGCGTTGAATACCAGACTGGAGCAGTATTATTGCTAACGTAATGAAGAAATTCTTTTGGTGGTGCTAATCCATACGAATCGAAATAAATAATTCCACGTGGATCAATTGCATATGCGACCCAGTGCGTGCCTGGGCCAGAATTTGTATCGAGATTAATAATACCGGTTTCATGTTGCATTGCAACGGTAGGTTATTGATCGCGCATAAAAACACCTCTGAAATTTTTTATTTTTAATTGCTTAGCAGCATTAAGTAAATCAAAATTGGACATGGGTGTTATTAGTAAACTGTCCCTGGTAATCTTAGACCTTTTCCGTACCAGTGTGGGGTCCCTGGTAATCTTAGACCCTTTCCGTACCACGAGGGCGGGGTTCCTGGTAATCTTAGACCCTTTCCCTTTTTTTTGATTCCTTGTCCGGTTGCTTTCTTTAACGCCATTCCAGCAGCTGTTCCAACAGCACCTAGCGCAGCTGCCTTTGCAACAGCTGGGGCTGCAGCTGCTATTAATGCTGGTATTGCTGCAAGAAGCGGAAATATACCACCCGTTTTAGCAATATCTTTGATGGCGCCCGCAGAAAGATTAAGTTTGACGCCTTTATTTGATTTTTAGCGTCATTGAAGTTTTTAAACTGAGGCTCGGTCAACGATAGTTTATTTGCACCGGTCATTTGTTCTCGCTTTAGCGATATTTTTATTCCACAATTATTTTTTGATGCTGATTGCAGCCTTTTAATCTGACCAGGAGTCAGACTCACACTAACGTGATGATATGACATTATTAATAGTATGAACGATCTAATTACATGTTTTCTACTGGAGCATCAATAACTCTCATTCGTCCACCAACACCTTCGAGTAACATCGATTTATCGCTGAGTATAACGGCTATTGCTCTGTAATTTGCAATAACTCCTCGATTCACACGAGCTCGAAAATGAATATCTACAACAGATTGTCTGGTTAAATCTAAATGTTCTAGAGAAAAGTAATAAATCGGATACAGCGATGTAAAATCTAGCTACGATATTTGTAAACCAGTATCAACATTTTGATCACGTCCCATGAATGTCATTAATCGATGATATGCACGTGCTACATGATTTTGATCGAAATTTAACAAAATATCCTCGGATGGTTCTTGGTGTCCATTTATCCTTAATGAAACCTCAGAAACACCAAGATTGTCAAATATCATAATACTAAAATTTTGATTGTTTATTCGTGTAATATCTTGGAACGCAATAAATATATGTCTTGGTGCAGAAACACCTTGCTGTGATGCTATCTGCCATGTAAATAAACCATCAATTGCACTCTGAACAGCATCTGTGGTCATTGTTAACCATGACAACGTTGATTTACCGCCTTGACTCATAAAAGATAACAACCGGTCATCTTCGGATATTGACGGTGTCATCACTGGCATCCACAGGGAAAGTTTTGTTAATATTACTATACCAGGATCAATACCGGGGGGTCGCCAGATTGCATCATCGTCTGTGCCTTTTCGTACTAGTACAACTGTGTGTTTGGCTCCGAAAATGACTTTTCTGACATTTCTACAGAATCCAAAAATATGTGACAGTGGAATTGCACATGAAAATCTTCTCCTATCACCTTTTAACATTGCTCGACGTGATCTAAATCCTAAGTTGAAATCTGGATCTACATTAATAATCATACTTTGTACGTCTGCGACGGCGTTTCTGGCAAAGTTCTGTGGTCGTCCTATATCATATTGTTGGTACTCTGGAGAATTAGAAGTATCTTTTACAAACATCATTGATGGACCAGCTGATCTTGAATAATCGTCGCTGTATCTCGCAAGACCAAGTATTGTTGTAGCAACATCAACGTCTTTCTGAATAGATTCAATAATTTTTCCGTCGATCATGTACGTAGCGCTGTCAAATAACGCCATAATACCATTATTAACAAAACCAACACTATCATCAGCGGCGTATGCTACTGGTGCTGCAGGAACAGCGTTATTTAAAATTTCACCTTCAACTTCGATAAATGCTTCAGCGGGTAAGAAATATCTACTTGTATCCTGAACCTGTAATTCGATTCGTCCACGCTGATTTGGAATTCGTGCGTCGTAAGAATAATACTGATAATCGCGCACAGACTCATCTTTGAGAACTGGTGCATCCATGTCAAACGCGGGGTCAGATACGCGCTTAAACATCTTTATTATTATCGTCTTCGTCTAACTCGAAGACCACTTCCTGCTATAAGACTAGCGGTTATATTTTTTTCCTTTTCCGACATCGGGATATCAGCTAACTCCGCTAGTTTTTGATTAGCTGCTTGATTTATTATTTTACTTACACTTGCGGGCATCACTTCAGTGCTAGGTAATTTCACAGGTCGGGTCGGTCTGCGTATTAATCGTGATAGTCTATCTTTAATTGCTGAGAATGCTTTGCTAGCGAGATTACCAACAGCGCCTATACCCTTTTCACGAACAACATCAATAGCTTTCATTCCTAGTTGCTTTGCAATCGGTATTGCTTTTGGGGCTATCCTTCTAAACAGACCCTGAATAACATCACCTAATCCATCTCCGTAGGTTGTTTTGTATACAGGTAATCGAGAGTTTATTACCCTGACCATGGTAGGTCCACGTTGAGTACCATGCACGATCATTGTTATTATTAAGTGATTTTATCACTAATTGTTCTAATCACTGTAATAATCGTCGGCGATTTCATTAATAAGAGACCGATATACATTAATATCCATGATACCACCACTAAATAATCGTTTACAAATATCAGCTACTTCATTAATGATTTCTGGGGAATTATTACCAGCTCTTTTTCCTCCGATGAGAATTTCTAATCGATCGACATCAGCAAGGACATTATTGGGGCAAGTAATAAGACCACTTCCTAAACCACTTCCAGTTGCGCCGGGAGCGTCTTGAAATTCTTCTTCTTCTTCTTCAATTGGTTTCGGTGATGTTGTTTTCTTTGGTGTAGGAGATAGAACTGGTATTCGTAATTTTGGTGATACTGGATAATCACGAAGTGATTGCTCAAATGTTTTTTGTTTTAGTTGTGCTTGTTTCTTTCGTTCTTGTTTTTGTTGTCGTTCTTGTTGTTTTTGTTGTTTTTGTTGTTGTTTTTGTTGTTTTTGTTTTTCCTCCTCCTCTCTTCTTGATTTAATTAATTTATCAATTTCCATATCATAATCCTTATATAATGGATCATCATCTCTAGCTTGTTCAACATTCATATATATGCGATATAAATATTTTCGCCATTGTTTATTGTTTTTAATATCTTTTGCGTGTTCAGGTTTCATTAATTTACTTCTATTACCAAAACTATCCACAGCAAACTTAGCTAGTTGAACTAGGGTCAAATTACTAATTACCTTAATAGTTTCTTCATCAAATTTATTTATCAATTCAGCAGTACTCTGACCTGTTGATTTTGGTTCAGGGGCTGGTGCTTCAGCACCTTCTGCTTCATCATCTTCAGGTTGATCTTCATCCTCAGGTATTTCCGGGACTGGCATCGCAGCAGCTATTTCGGCTGGAAGTTCACGTAAAATTTCTTTTGTCTTTTTTGTTCTTCTTGCTATTTTTTTCAGTTCTTTCTGCTATTTTTCCAGCTGCTTCAGCGGTTTTCTCTAACACAGGTTGAATACCTTTAGTGGTCTCAGTGATAGGTTTAAATAATTTTTTGTATCCTCTTCAAATTCAACTTGAGATTCCTGACGCGATTGTAGTTGTTGCTTAACAGAATCACGAACAGGTAGATATTTTTTTAATTGCCTCTAGTCGCTCTCGAGCTAATTTAGCTGAGTGTGGTTCTCCAATACTCATTATTGATATAA